>JAAWXA010000002.1:69046260-69157713 GCA_038090715.1 Florisuga fusca
TATAAGAGACCCCCCCACACCACCACCAACAAAAAAACCTGCCAGGAATAATAAAGATATGAAAACATTTAATACAACTACCTGCAACAAAAGAATTCCAAAAAGATGTTTTCACCGTCTCTGTCTACAATGTGCTACTAGATTTTTGATTTCAGAAATTTGTAGCCACATAATGTCTCAGTATCATTTGCACAGTCTGCCTAAGTCAACTGTGTGGAACAAGACCTGTCTGTGCTGTTACCAAATAATCTTTGGCCACAGTCACACACGATCTGTCATGCTGTGATATTTCCCATCATCAATTCTGCTTCTTTATTTTTGTTGCAGTCTTGTATGCTGGTGTTATTCAGCTTTGGTAACACTGTGCTTTTATTTTCCTGACAGTTACATATTTGAATGCTAATTATATAGTTTGGCATTTGCTACCATCAAGGAAAACGTTTTCCTTCAGAAGCCTTGCTCTCTGTATTATTCTTAAAAATCCTACCCATATTATTTTGTTAGGTACTACGTAGACAACTTGGAATGGCACATATTTTTACTTTTACAATACTGTTTTCCTGATGGGACAAATAAAGGTAAATGGATACTGAGAAAGATTAAGCTATAGACATTGCTTACTGCCTTCTGGCTTTGTTACCAGAGCAATTCAGCTGAATCACAAGTACAGTGTACAACGCAGAACAATAACATACTTTTTATACTTCAGTATTATTGTGTTACACTTTGGAAACGGTAAGTTTTTTTGTTTTGTATTATAAATATATTTTTATTAACATCAATCATACAAAGATTTTAGTTGCATGAGCATAACAAGCTAAGATAAACTTCCTTTAAGCAGTTTGTAGTACTTCTGAGCAAATAGAGACAATACATTCCTGGCAACAAGTAAATTCCAGGTGCAGTTCTATAAAGTTAATTTAAGTAAAATCAATTCTAGAACAACAAATTTTGGATGCCTGGTTGCTAGCAGAATTGTGTTTATGTGATGACTGACAAGATAAAGATGGGAATTGAATTGTTGATCAGAGGAAAATGCAGGTTGCAAATATTTAGTAGGGCACTTCTCATAATCAGAGCAAGGAGGATGTGTAGAAGTGAATTCCTGGTTACATAAATCCTGTATATTACCAGGCAAAACACTTGTCCTTTTGGCAAGACTAAACTAGAGTATTTATTATGCGGAATAGTATAATCATAAATTACACTTCATATGAGAAAACTAAGTTAGAGATTGAAAAATGTAATTTATAAATACAAGAGGGCTGATTTGTTGTTTGTTTGTTTATTGTAAACTAACATTGCATGAAAAAAATAATGGAGAAGCTGTAGTGTTAATTATGACATTATTCTAGTCTATGGATATAATGTAATTTAAAAGTTGAATGCTTATTGTAAATAGAATCATAGTTCTGTTATGATAGAATAATTTGGCTTTACATAGCTAAAATGAAAAAAAAGGGAGTGTTTTTCACCTTATTAGTAGTACACACTCCTTTTTTTTTTTTTCTTTCTGTTTTTGAGAGCTAATTTCACATGGAGTGAAACTACTGTTGTCAGAAAACAACCTTGTACTTTTACTAACAGTGATTTAGACAGATTCATACTTCTTGCTGTGCACAAATAGCTCAGCATTGTCACTTCAGGACAGTGTATACCAAAGGCTGTGCAGCATCACATCATCCCTAATGAAGCAGAAAAGATTTTATAGCTTCAAGCGTCTACTGCACTGTAGGAATTGGTTTACTATCTTACCAATGTCATTAGTCAATTCAGAGAGAGGTGTTAGAGCCGGGGCCCAGTATTCTGCTGGTGTGTAATTTTGGAATTACTGGGCAACCTGTGAATGAAAATAGGATGGTAGAGATCCTTTTCAGGCCAGTTTTGGGAATAAGAATAATTTAGTCTAAAGAAGGGTTTCTTGATGATCTGAAAAATAAGCAATGATTCTGAGCAGACGATTTGTCGAGGTGAAAAGGTCCATCTTAAAGCGTGCTCTAAAATCCTAGCTAGCCATGCATTTCATCAACATCATGTTAGGAACAGCTGCACTGAAGATGATACCTACTGGTCTAGACCAGAGTGGGAGAGGCTGAAACTAAATTTTTCAAATATCAGTACAGAAGTGAAAACTAAAGTAAAGAGAAAAATTAAAATTCCTTTAAAACATTTGAATATGGAATGAGTATATCCTTAGGTTAAAGAGAGACCTGCACTTTTCTGGGATTTGGGGTTTTTTTGTGTCCTTCTGTGGTGTGATCTTTTTTTTTTTTTTTTTTTTTTTTCCAAAGAGGCATTGGTTAATAACAAAAACATTCATCTAGGATTCCTTATGACATCCTTTAGAGCCATTCTCAAGATCTGAGTACATCATTGTTTTTCAAAATTGTGTATAGAAATGCATGGAAGTTATTAGTGTTTTGGATTTGGTAGCCTTTTTTGTCTGTTTTCATACTGTGATATGAAGAAAAATGTAAATGTGCAAATCCTCTATTTCTTCTTTAGACAATATTGCCAGCAGTTTTCACCAGATGTAACAAACCAAGCACTCAGCTAGATGAAAAAAACACCTTTACTCAGAGATACAGAATGGCAGACATAAATAACATTGTGTGATAGTGTGAAGTACTGAATAACACACTAAATAAAAATAAAATAAAAATAAAAACATTGGAATGGATGTTTTTGTATGTCTTTTTCCCAACAAGAAAAATTCCATGATTGTATGATTCTGTTCAGATGCTTTCCTTTCATTTCCATTAGCTTAATTTCACCATTTCATGTCCTATTGCAACAGTGTAACTTGCAATCTGATCTGAGCACAGTATACTCTTTGCATAATGTATTTGTTGGTATTCTCCATAAAACAGTTCCCAAAAGTATGTCATTTAGCTTCATGTATCCTCCAATCAAGAGAATTTTGCTTTTCATGGATAACTTTGGCTGTGTCCAAGCACCATTTTGATTGAAGCAATTTCACTGCCCCTTACTTACAGAATACAGCATTCCTACAATAAACTGCCTGAATTTCTCAAAAGTGTAATCTTTAGAGGCTGCTAATTGAACTTAACCAGAATAAATTTATAAAATTACCATATATAAATCAAAAACACCTCGAATATTCCTCCCTATGTAAAACAGTTGTGCAGTAAAAAAAAAAAAAAAAAAAAAAAAAAAAAAAAAAAAAAAAAAAAGGAGAGATTTTGTGGTTGTTTTCCTCATTTGGTTTAACTGAAATAACTTCTTTCTTGCCATAGGTTTTCTTTTCTGTCACAATTCCTACAGTAATTTGACTCTAATGCAGACATATTAGCATCTTTCTTCCATCAGCTGAATATTTCATTACTGAAAGGAAGCTCATTTGACCATTTTCTGATTTATTGTATTTGATCTTGGCTTTTCTTTAAACACAAAATCCAAAGGGAGTCATCTCTTAACGGCTCTTCAGCAGCAGGGGGAGCTTTTAGCATGTTTAAAACTCCACTGCGTTTTTAATTTATCATTGAGGTAAATGTAACTGAGCTGCCTTACATTACTGAATAGATTTTAAAAAGATTAAAGGATTTCTGATTGTATTCCCAGGGCCAGCAATATCCCTAGACTATAACTAAGCAAGAACCCCCAACACAATACACCCCAAAAACCCAACCCTGCTTACTGGCATTTTTTCTCAGTGTCAGTTTCGTCATCTTGGGAAGAGGTAAGGGTTTATGTCCCTTGACTGTCACTTTCCTGTGGCACTTAAGCAGTTGGACGTGTTCTGCATGTCACAAATATCACAAATGTCACAAAGACATTTCAGCAGTCATATAGCATTCCAACATCAGACTGAAAAATATAAAGCTGATTATATTTAGGTGTATATCAGCCTGACAGAGGAAGGGTCATGACTATATTAATGCGTCTGGAAAACTGGTGCAGATTTCTTCTTATTTTTTAAAAGCTGTTTCTTATTTTGAGTATAGAAAGGTCCATGGAAATCCACAAATGAAAACATCCTTTTTTTTTTTTTTTTTTGTTAACAAGATATTTATGTATTTATTTTATTTATGTATTTATTATTTATTCTCAACTGGCCTCTTTCATCATCAGTGCATAGCAATATCATAAAAAAAAAAAAAAAAAAAAAAAAGAACAGAGAAGAAAAATCTGAAAGCTCAACATTAATCAATGATGTGTAATTTGCACTTACAGTTGCAGTACACTATAGATCTGACAAACTAGTTGATTCAAACCGAAAGAAATTATACTTAACTGCATTTATTCATTTGTATCTTTACTTGCAAGTAAAGTTGGGCACATACAGTCACAGTACTAGCTCCTGACCCTGAAAACTTTCAGAAAGATTTAAAAAAATTATTTCCCTTTCCAGACCCTTCACCAACCTTGTTGCTCTCCTTTGGATGCTCTCCCAATAGCTTGTTGTTTTTCCCATACTGTGGTGCCCAAACCTGCACACAGTACTCAAGGTGAGGCTGTACCAGTGCAAAGCAGACCCTTGACCAGCTGGTGATGCTGTGCTTGATGCACCCCAGGACATGGTTGGCCCTCCTGGCTGCCAGGGCACACTGCTGGATCATATTCCATTTGCCATCAACCAGTGCCCCCAGGTCCTTCCTGCTGCACTACTCTCCAGACACTCATTCCCCAGTCTGAACCTGCCACCAGGTTGCTCCATCCTAGGTGCAGAATTTGGTTATTCCTTCCAATCCTGCATTCAAGTAATTGATAAAGACCTTGAAGAGGACTGGGCCAAGGACGGAGCCCTGCAGGACCCCACTAGTGACTGGTCACAAACCTGATATTTTGACCATTCACTGTCACTCTCTGTTCTTGACCTGTGAGCCAGTAGCTCATCCACTGTACAGCACAGCTGTCCGCCTGTATGCTGGATATGTTATCCAGGAGGATACTATGAGAGGCAGTATCAAAAGCTTTCCTGAAGTCCAGAAATATTGCATCCACTGGCTTCCCTTGATCAGCTAGGTGAGTTTCCTTGTCCTAAAAGGAAATCAGTGTTGACAAGAAGATCTTTCCCCTCATGAAGCCATGTTGGCTGTGACAAAATGACTGTGCTGTCTTCCAGGTGTTTTTCAGTACATCTCATAATAATTTTTTCCATTATTTTACCAAGTATTGAAGTTAGAATGACTGTCTGGTAATTTCCAGAGTCTTCCTTCTTGACATTTTTGAATATTGGAACAACTTTAGTAGCTTCCAGTTCTTCTTGTTTGTTGCCCATGCTGTGCACATTCTCATAAAGACACTTCAGATGAGCAGTCAGCCATGTCACCATTCCAGAGAGATTCTTCTGAATTCCCTTAAGGTGATTCCCTGATGTTTCCCTGTTGACTGCTGTTACCTCAGGATCCCCTGGCTTATCTCCATGGGACTTTGACTGTGCTTATCTGATCTATCCCCAGCACGCTTCAGGGCAGTGGGCTGAGAGCCCTTGCTAGCCCCAGCACCCCACCAGCACTGGTGTGTCATCCCACAGTTTGTTATATGAAGACCTGACATTATCCCCCTCTTTCTTCCCATTTAGTTTAAAGCCCTGTCAATTAGCCCTGCATTCTCCCGAGCTAAGACTCTCTTCCCCCTTGTATAAATGTGTCTCCTGTTAGGTGTCCACAACCCTGGTGCTGTGTAGGTCATACCATTCTCAAAGAACCAAGATTTGTGGTGGTGACACCAGACAGGGAGCCATGTATTAATGGTCCAGATACGGTTGTTCATTCCAATATCACTGCCTCCAACTGGAAGAAGAAAAGATGACCTGTGTGCCAGAATCTCTCACTATTCATCCCAAGGCCCTGAAGTTTTTTAATTGCTCTGAGATTACCACTCATTACTTTCTCTCCTCCTACATGAAAGATCAGTAAGGGATAATAGTCCAAGGACCACACCAGGTTGGGAAATTTCCTAGTGGCATCCCTAACCCGGGCTCCAGGTAGAGAGCATAACTCCTGTGAGAAGGGTCTGCCTGACATATTGGCCCTTCTGTCTGAAAGGGGCAGGATGCAGGTGCCCTCTGATCCTGAGTACTCTCAGATGGGTGCCCCCATTTCTGATTCAGTGAGGGCAGGGCCTGGCTCCATCAGTCCCATTCAGCCTCCCTGATACTCCTCAGCCTTTCCACTACCTCCTGCAGTTCTGCAACCCGGCAGAGGAGATCACCCGCCTACTGAAGACGCACACAGCCATTGCCATCACTGCCACTCGCTGCCAGGGAAAGGCCCTCACGTTCCCTGCAGCCGTGGCATGGATGGCTGCACCCTTCTGTTGGGTGCAGACCAGAGTGGATCACTTTCCCAGAAGGTGACAGCATCAGTAGGATTCACCTGGAGATCAGACAGAGCTGCCGTTCCCCTCAGGCCCTGCTGGCACTGTCCCAAAACCAGCAGCAGCCGCTGCCTCACCGTTCCTGGTCTGAGTGACGCTTCTGGTTTTGCCACATTTAAATCTCCCTCAGTTTCCCTGGCATGACCCCAGCCACATCATTCCCTCCTACTCACACGTGAGAGCTGCCAACTCCTGTCTGGTGTCTCCTTTCTCCCTGTTTTTCCCAGGCTCTGGGAACCCCTTGTTCACTTCAAAAACAAACGCTCGGGCACAGAGCTCAGCGGGGGCAGTGCTGCTGCCTCACCATTCCTGGTCTAAGAAATTATTCAAGAAAGGCCAGGTGACATTTCCAATTAAATTTATCCGCAATGCAGAAGGAGAATTGTTAATAAATACAAATCAGCAAGGGATATCTTTAGTTCAGAGAGAACAAGGAGAAAAAGAAAGACATGCAGGAAATTATTATGATGAACTCACACTAGGCAACAAAATGAACTGTAAGAAATCACTCAGTGTTTCTATCATTTGGCCAAAAAAACTCTGCATTGAAGCCTTGCATCCACAGAGCTAGTGTTTCTATAGAGAGAAATGAGCTGCTGACATTTTAAGGGTTTTGTTTTCTCTTCAGTACACATGATATTCATCTATCAGGTCCAGAAAAAAGAAATAAAAAACAAAAAACAAACCCCAAAAAAACCCAGACAGTGATAAGCTGAGACACTACTTTTAGATGACCTGAGAGAAGGCAGTGAACATTTTCTATCTAGTTCTAAGTTGCTGTGACAGTGTGAGTTTGAACCGTGCTATCTCTTACAGCTTACGTAGAGGCCATATTTTCAATAAAAAGCTTGACACTTTAAAAGGTGTCTTTGTTTCTGAGACACTCATGCAATTGGGCAATTGTCTTTGAGAAAAATCTGAGCATTTTACTGAGAGTGACTGTGGCATGACAACTCCTGACACTAAGTGCAAAACTGTTCTCTTAAAAAATTATTTTTTGTGGATTTTTAAATTCAACCAGAATGCTTTTGGTATGGCCCTGGATCTTGAAGCTGCAAGCTGTCTTGCATCTGATCAGACTAGAGGAGGGGCAAAGAAAGTGTGTTTCTGCTTAATAAGATACAGTCCCAATATGAGAGACAGTGGATATGTAATGGCATCCAGGTTTGCCTGTTAGGGTACCTCCTCAGGTCAAGGGAAGATGAAAAAGGACAACTGTTTAAACCCTCCTTCAGGCTACAACCCCTCTGTAGCTTGCAGGTACTTTACCCTTTGAATGAAATCCTCCAGGGATCTAAATTAGCAAATATATTGTGGTTGTATTGTATCTATGCTCATTGATTTTGTCTGAAAAACTGATATGAGACTTTCTTAAGGAAATGTGATTTGCAGTTTTTCAGCAGCTTTAATTGGATCAAAAATTAAATTTGCTCATACAATCTGTACCCTTTAAACAATCAATGAGTATACTGTTTCAGTAATTGCTCCTTTAAATTAGAATTATTGAAAAGGCATACAAGTAGTGATAAACAGAGAAAGGTGGTATTGATTGGCCAGTGGAAGACATTGATTTGAACTGTAAACAGGTATTATGCTAGAAGAATTGTATAACTGTGCATCTTTTTGCCACTCTTACTCTAAGCTGCCTGAAAGCAGACTCATGGTATTTATTTGATTATGGCTTTAATAAGCTTTTAATAGCTTGAACAGATTTATGGCTGAGAAAATATGAAAGTCTGAAAAACATCATGTAAAATGGATGAAGGCAGAAATTTCCTCAGGCTTTTTGCATTTTAATATTGTGAATGCTTATGAGTTACCGAATAAATACTTTTACCATATAAATGCAAGCCTTTATATTGTGCCTGCAAATAAACTTTCTCAGAATAAATCAGAAGTTGTAAACATCCTTTATTAATCTAGAAAATATGCCTTATCCTTGTTTTAGCCAAACATAAAATTTTGTACTGATAATTGTGAAGCAAGTAGGGTATGCATGCCTATGCATATGCCTGCAAATTACTAGAAAAACTTCCAGTATCAGTCAGGAAAATAGAATGTTTTCTACAATGTATCTAATCTACAATTAAATATATTGTTATTATATCAAATGGCACATCAAAATAAAACAAAGCACTGCTGAATCGGGATTACAATAATAATGGGCATTGTTTAAACAAAGATGGTGCTCTGCATAAACAGACTTCTAATCCAAAAGTGATAGGTGAAGACAGAGTGACAAATGTTGCAGCATAAAGTGGATTGATATAGTCTTTGTCTAACTTCAACTGTTAAGTAAGAAAAAGAATGAAAAAAAAAAAAAAAAAAGGACAGTTACAGCAAGATTACACATGAAAAGTAAAGCTATGTAGAAGATAAAAAGATTGCAAAAAAGGACATTAAAAGAGAGAAAAGATGAACAAAGAGCAAGTCTGTGCAGGTTAGAGAAAAATTCTGCAAACAAAAGATCAGAATTTCCTGGCAGGCTTCTAATTTTGCTCTTCATGTCTGCTACAGAAGTTTTTGTTTTGGATATTGTTTTTCATCCCTCAGCATCTCAGCAGCATGGATGTGTGTCGCTAGCTCTGCACCTTTACTGTGTGCAAACCTCTTACTTATGTCAGTGGAAATGTCAAGCATGGAATGTGTTTAGTACATACAAAAGATTTGTACCAAGAGGAAAATTTTGCCCTGATTTTGAGTCCAGGCTTAACGCAGATCTGACCTGAGGAAAACATATGCAACAATGGGTGCTCGTAAAAATTCACTTCATGTCTTTTGAGGAGCCGATTGTCTTCTCAAACTGACCGTATACCCATCAGTTTTGGTGAATTCAGTGTAATGACACCCAGTGGACACATTTGTGAGAGAGATTTTGAGACCTCATGCTCTGATATTTGGCACATTTAGGATCCAAAACTTTTACGACAGTTCTATTTTTCACTGGTCTCAGTAGTAGCTGAATATTTCACAAAATTCAGATATTGGTTGTAAATGCCTAAATAACAGCAAATCTTTTTGGAAAAATGGGTTATTTTTAAACTTACATAAAATCTAATGGCTAGAAACCTATTTTGATCTAGACTCAGAGTTTAAGAAAACTGTATTATTAATACCTGGCAGCTCTATATTTTTCTTTCACTACACATCCATTTTTAAAAGATCAGTTTCAGACAGGAAAAACAGAAAAAATGTTCTATCTAATCTACAATTAAATATATTTTTATTATATCAAGTGACACAGCAACATAAACCAAAAAACTAACGAATGAGGACTACAATAATAATAGGCAGTGTTTACACACAGAAGATGGTCCTATAGGATTTTTAAACTTTTTTCCAAGTTTTCTATATGCTGTATACTACCATAATTTCATAATTTCATGATTTCATATTTTCATATTATGAAAAAATAGTTCTCCATAAGCTGCCTTTCTGGAAAATATAGTGAAAAAAATTTTCTTTTGAGGAAGTGATTGAGGAATGTAACTGATGCAAATTCTATAAGTCTATAATTCCAGGATGCTATGGGAGGGTCTGAAGAGTCAAAAAGTAAGCTATACTACAAAGTATGTGAGGACATCAATATGGTATGCAAACGTGATTTTTCTCATAAGCCTTCCAGCCTCATACAAAACCATTTCCAGTAAGAGCTACAAACACACCAGCATAAGTTTTATTGTTTATTCTCATCTGTCATCCATGTATATACATATAAACAAACATACAAACGGATGAAGATAAAAGGAAATCTGGAGAACCTTATTATTATTTTTTGCAGGTATATTTTGGTATTTCTCATTTGACAGCATCCTTATATAAAGCAGGGAGGTACGCTGAAAAATAATCCCAGATGTGAAAGAAATGCATGCTGAACAATAACACTCTTTATGCTCTAATGAATATTGACAATGGTTGACATGCTGGTAAGACACAAGATTTCTCTCATGCATAGAAGAACACGTTCTAAGAACACCAGGGACCACAAAATCCTAAGGAGGGAAACTAAGAAGGACCAGATACCTCATAAAAGAACAGAGATGGATCTTGGATGAATAACAGTGGTTTTGAAGCTGTAAACAAAACTCCCCAAAGCTCCTTCTCTAAGGATAGCTGGACTGGGAAAGAAACAAGGCAGACAGGATATTGGAGCCCAGAAACATCCCCTCCCAGGGACTGGGAAGGCACTGGGTGAGAAAGAGTCAGGAGAGGCCATGACAGGGGACTTCCCTGTGCTCAAGAGCACCTCAGAGCTACATTCCTTGGCCTCATGACTGCCCCAGCTGTGAGCTGACCTGATCCGTTCCACTCTCCTGGCACCAGCTTCACCTGGACATCACCTGACATGATCTGCCCAGGCCCTGAATCTGCTCAGTTCTCTGTGGCATGGTGGGACTGTGCCCACCAGAGCAAAGATTGGAGGTCATGGACCTTTCTGACCAGCAGGCACTCACTGGCCCAAGCTCTGTGTCCCATTCTGTCCCTTAACTGACCTATGTATCTATCTATCATGAAGTATCTATGGTTCTGCTCTTTTAAACCACAGTGTTTTCATAGCTTATGAGCTTTCAAGAAACATATTTAATGTCAAAATGGCTCTGAATCACCATATTTACCTGAATGATGTCAAAACCAGTTATTCATCTAAACACTTACTTTGTAGATGCCTCTACTGTTATTCTGAAGTCATACCTTATTACTCTCCAGTTTCAAAAGCTTGAGTGGTCCAGTCAAGGTCAGAAGATATTCTGGATGGTCTGGGTGATCAGTCATGCAGAACTTCAGTGTGCCAAGGCAGACTAACATCTGAAATCAAAACAAACTGATAATCCTGCTCATGTAGCGCACAGAGACAGAAGTTTGAATTTCAGACACAAATTTTTTTTTTTTTTTTTTTTTTTAATTCAAGCCTTCTGTTTCCATGGAAATGTTTGCCAGGATATAATATTCCATTTAAACAAAAAATCTTGATGTTTATTACATTTGGGTACCTAGCTACCTGGAGACTCCATCCATATTACTCAGATTTTTTCTCTTAGGCAGTACAGCTGGAGACAGCAAGAAATATACTTTTCTATGGCCAAAATTTCCAGATGCTAGCAGCATATAAACAGATGCAGTGCCTTATTCTGCAAATGCCCTGAAATAACAGCTCTGGAAAGTGCAATGTGTATACCATTTATAGCAATGGCATACTAAGTGTGAAATGGAAAGATGTAATCAAGAAAACTATAAACATTTCACTACCTGTTTATGCAGTTTGGATCATAAAGCCAAGGTGCTAACTGAGACCCTAGCTACTCAAATGTTACTAGGTGTATACAAATTTTCCATAGACTGGTGTCCAAATGCAAAAATCTTCATCTTAAAAGCAGTCAAAAAGATTATGTTTCTACATTTTTTTTAGCACATTAAAATAACATAAATTTTGGGGGTTTTGCTGAGTCTATAATAGAATTTTATATTTTATGAAATTTCCCTCAATAAGGTTTCGTTTTATTTTGAAAAAAGTACTTAATACTCACAGTGAAGTAAACCACATCATGGTTATATTTTATCAAACCACTAAAACACATCAGCTATTAGTAGAACATTTCCTTTACAGATACAAACCAAAGCAAAATAATGTGTCTTACTCAAAACTGCAGCATCTGACAATAACACGTCTGCTCTCTCTATCAGTTTCTTGCCTATTTTGTTCTGACAATCCTGGAGACAAAGAACTTCTTTCAGAATGCCCAGTCAAGTGCCATGTCCACTGTGCCCCTGTGTCCTCTGGTGCAAACTATTTCTGAGCCACTGTCTTGCTTTTGTCACTGAGTACTGAGGTTTTACCTATTCTGGGATGCAGGAACCCGTGCCTCCTGCTGAGAAGAGAGGCTTCCCTCTGTTGTATCAGAGCAGTTCCTGGCAATGCCAGTGAGCTGGCATTGGTGATCCAGCACCTGCAAGGTGATCGTTGCACAGCCCCATAGAGTAGTTTGACTTCCTGTCTTTTTCTGAAATATTAATTATACTCTCTAGCCACGGAATCATTTCGTAAAGCAACTTGATGGCAAATATAGATGTATACTGAATTTTAAATTTGCTTGCTTGTACTTGCTTAATTTCCACTGTTGGACGTTTACCAATATGCATTTTGTGATGTAAATATGAAAGGCAAAAAATCTAATATATCCTGTACAAAGGACTGACATTTAATGGAATGGATATTGAATCTAAGTATGCCTTTCATAAATACAGGATTCTGAAGCACATAGCAAGGACAGATGAACCTGGATATCAAGCAAACTGGAGTTTCAATGTTGTATCATTAATGTGAAACATACTGAATTAGTGATAATATTGATTGGTAGTTATTATTGTTCATTTTGTTGTCTGATAATGATTAGGTAATGATTTCAGGGTCAATGAATTCACATTAATCAAATACTGAATGTGGAAATGAACATGGGAAATTAGTAAAGATGAGCTGCCTGACTTTTATCGGTAATTATTAATTATTAATTATTAATATTTTTGGTTATTAATATTTCTCAAAGGCAAACTAGTAAATTTATTCTAGTCTACTTATTTATCTACTCAGTGCATTTAGCATTGTCCTTGGGAAGACAGATACTATGTTCTTAATACAAATAATATTGAAATTATTTCAGCCAGTTCTTACAGATATTTTTTTATCATTTGAATGGAAAAAGTAGAAAAAGAAAAAAAAATAGTGGAAAAAGAATGTTAGAAGGAAATGAGACAAAGCTATGTGAAGCAGCACCATATATCATTAAAAAAAAAAAAAAAAAGCCTGAGTCATAGTATCTTAGGAACTAATATTAGGGCCTCTGAAAACTTCTGGTGTGTCAATTCAATTATCCATAATCACAGAATCACTAGGGTTGGAAGGGACTTCTGGAAGTCCTCTAGTCCAATGACCCTTCTCAAGCAGGGTCAGCTAGAACGAGTAACCCCAGACCATGTCTAGTCAAGTGTTGAGTATCTCCAGGGATGGAAACTCTACAAACAGTCTGGACAATTAGTTTTAGTGTGTGATCATTCTCACAGTTAAAAAACTTTTACTTTTTTGTCAGTGTAATTTCCTATATTTCCATTTACACCCATTATCTTGTAATTAAACCAATAGTGAAACTGATGCTCATTAAGAAAGCTATTTTAACAATGTCACTGCCTAATATGAATTTTTTTATTTGATAGCTGTTTTTGCTATGGAAATTATATTCAAACTTCTTAAGAATGATCCCAGAATGGAACAGTGATCTGCCAGGACAGCAAAATATTCTTCACTTGCAGAAACGTTACTGTATCAATTCTCAGAATCCCACAGTCACTGCAGTAAAATAAATATACCACTTCTAGAAAATTATTTTACTGTCCACTTGTGAGATAGGTTTTAAATACATTTGCCTGAAAAAACTTTGTTTCTCAGAAAATAGTTTTCACATCCTGCAAATTTATCAGCTCTCAAGTGTTATGTGAATTATTACTATTTTATTTTAGACATGACAGAACAGGACAAGACCTAGGATAACAACACAAACTCTGAAAGCCTGAGAACATGAATATTTACTATATCACATTCATAAAAGAAATATTATGTTTATTCTGAATTTGAAAGTTAATTAACTAAATAAACATATAGTTTAAAAACAAAGTTCTACTGCAAAGTAATTCTCTCTAAATTGATCCCTTATTGGGAAAACTAGTAGTGTTTCCTCAGCCAAAGTTCATTTTCTCTTTTCTGTCACCTGTT
Organism: Florisuga fusca; assembly: GCA_038090715.1. Classification (NCBI taxonomy): domain Eukaryota; kingdom Metazoa; phylum Chordata; class Aves; order Apodiformes; family Trochilidae; genus Florisuga; species Florisuga fusca. The sequence goes on from JAAWXA010000002.1 coordinate 69,060,365, forward strand.
GTGTGACTGATCTACTGTAGCCACACCTGTTGGCTCAGAAGAACTTTTGCTTGCTTCTAACATCTCTGTATTCCACTCAGATTAAACTGGTAGTGAAAAGTTACATGTGGACCATGTAACTTGTAGATCCTTATGGTTAATCCTCCCTTGTTCTCCTGACATTTATATGGAAGCAGTGTAAGCCCTGGCAGAATTTTTCTTCCATCAAGTGAAATTCCCTCTGCTTGGTCAGTGTTAACAGAAGCAGATTCTTCTGTGTTTAAGTACCTAATTATGTGTCAGAGTGCTCAAATATATTTAAGAATAATAATGAACTTTTTCTTCAAATTAAGGTTGAGGTGATTGCTGTCTCTAAATGTTTACTTCTAAGTCCATCAGTAAGTACTGTATAGAGGATTTTTCAAAGAAGAGATGTATGCACTTGTAAAGTGGCATAGAATACTACCATGCAATATTTACAATGTGTGTAGAAGCTAGTATGGTATGGTAAGACTGATGCCTTTATGGAGACACAAGTTCTTTTGGAGAAGGGAATTCTCCCTACCTTTATTTTATATTACAACTACTTTTTGAAATAAAAAGGTGCCCATTCTAAATATCTTGTTTGACTGATGTCTGCACAGACCAGCTTCATTGATTGTCTTTAATATATTTAGTGACAATATATATTTACACTAGCTGTATTTTATATGACCATATGCACCCATGTTTTCTAGTTACTGTTTAGCAGTTAGTCTGATTTTATAACCATATACCTATTTAGCAGGGTTTCTGCTAACAGTTTCATGTTCCAACGCTCACAATTGTGAAAGACCTCTTTTTTAAATGTAAAGGGTTTAAATTGAAAATCTACCTTTTTTCTTTTTCTTTTTCTTTTTTTTTTTTTTTTTAAGATAGAGTGAAGACTTTTTTATATATGTACTTTGCAAAGACAATTGTTTCTGTAATCATGCAGAAATTACTATGGGCATCATTGTTACTCGTACTTCACTAGACCAGTTCATAGCTGTTCTGCAACTTGATGTCGTGAGATCTAGCTCAAGTTCCACAAAACTGGCAGGTCCAAGTGTAAGGCTGTTCACATGCATGGCAGCTCCAAGTCACATTCCAAGACAGGCCAGGCTTGTGAGTCTCATGGGGTAAAGCATTACCGAGGAGACTCCATGCAGTGACAATGGAAGAGCTCTGAAAGGTGCTCCAGGCAAAAAAATAATCCAACTGCAAGAGGATAGTTTGAGTATTTCTGTGACTTGAATTTTGTTGTTGAAGAAAGCCCAGGCACAACAGTGTTTAAGATTTTACTGATTCAGTTTGCCTAATTCAGTACAGCAGAGGTGACAGCATCCCTAGTGCAGAGACTGTGTTTCATTTTGACGAGTTACACATGGCTGGAAACAACAGTCATTTCCTTTTTAACAAGCATTACTACTCATAAACCACGTTAGTGGCACAAGAGCATTAATGCAAAAGAATAAGCAGATGAAGCAGAAACTACTTACTTAGCCTCCCATCTCACTGCACTGGTGCTCACACAGCCAACCACAGACAGCCCTTTACCTGTGGCAGATGACACCTGTTTTATTGCTTCGTGTGGGGATTGGTGAAGATGTTATGAGTGTGGCGACTCTGCAAAGACCTTGGAGCAAAACCAATGATCCTCTGATTTCTAACAAGCTGTGGGAGGGGAGCTGAGCTGTGCCTGATAAAGAGAGCAGACGACTTTGCACTGATAAGAACAATAATTTTGTCTCCACAGAAGAAGTTGAAAAATTCCAAGAAAGCTGTGGAAAAGTACAAGAGAACATTCGGCAGGGGAGCTTGGGGGGCTTTAGGGGGAGCCTTGGTGAGTTAATAAATAGAGATTCAGATGGTGTCTGTGAATCTGTGTCCGTGCCTTAATACACCACAGCTTTGTTGTCCACTTCAGGCATTCTGCAGTCTGTCTTTCACCACCTGTGAAAACAAACACCTGTGCTTATAACACATGAACGGTTGATAAAATTAACATGTTAAATGATTTAGCCTTGTGGAGAAAACAGCTAATTGAAACTTTCACTCTGGCCTTGGTAAGTTTTTTTATTTTCACCGTTAACTAAAAGAAAATCCATTGAAACAAAATTGTATCAAGTTTTCTGGTTGTTTTCCATAGTTTCACCAGGATCTTTTGCTTTAAAATTCAAAGTATTTCAATTTAAATTTAGTTTTGTGGTGTGTAACAAGTCTAAACTCAAAGAAATTGTAGGTCAGAGGAAAAGGAGAATGAGGAACTTTGTTTTCATGGATTGATGAAAATTAAAAAGTCCCAACATAGTTCTAACAAAGTACTTAACATGCATGTCAGACACTGAGAATACTATTTGCAGAATAGAAGAGCAGAAAATAGAAATTAATTCTACACATTCCTTTCTTTGAGTCTGCAATTATTCATTTACTCCTTTAGCTATCAATTTCAATGAAAACTATTTGTACATTCAGAGCTTATGTAGCTCCTTCAAGTTTATGCAAATTAATATATGACAAGATTTCTCATATTATGTAGGCCAAAGATATTATTTTCAATATCTAAAGAAGTAATTTGGTATGCACTTAAACTACTTTAAAAAAATACAGAAATTATGTATAAATGGAACACATACTACTCGTATTGATTTAGGCCACCAGGCATATTGAAGATACCACTTCAAGATGTACCTGATGCTGCAGCTCTCTTTCTTCAGAAAAAGTATTCTAATATGATCTCTAAGCTTGGCTGATAGTACTGAGAAAACATACTTTCTATTTGCCTTACTTAAGCAGTTCTTATGAAATCCTGAAAAGGTTTATCAACATATTTTTTCTCCCAAGTTCATTTAGATTGTTACATTTCATAGCAACCTAATACTTTTCTGTTGCTGCATATGTTTAGATCAATAGTGGTCTTCTCATGACTGTGAAATTATTTAACTTTCAGAAATAGAGAAATTTCAGAAATCTGAAGTAAAGACATTTAAGATCATGTAGCCTCAGATATCAATTCAAATTCATGACAGCTTGGATTATTTTGTCAAAAGTAGATTTTAGAGGCTTTCTTTTGAGATGAATGTACTGTCAGATGAGTATGTTGCAAATTCAGATACCACATCAATAGCAGTGACAGATAAGTGCAGATAATTTTAGAAAAATATAGCTTTGGTTCTTACTGTCCATTTGCTTGTACCACTGTCTTTTATTCCTTTTCAGTCTAGTGCTCTAGGGCATGAGCTGTTTGATGCAGAATATTTCATGCACATTTTTTGCATTGTTTAATGGTATTCACTAATAGTAAGTAATGTTGTTTGGAGTCTGTGAGTAAATACAAAAAAATACCAAACATGTTCAGACTGGTAACTTTCTACAGAAGTTCACTAGGTACTAAGTTCTTGCAAGCTTTATTTCCATTAGAGAAGAAATCAGGTTTTATACAGTACCATGACTGCTGTACAGAAGCAATTGCAAGGAGTATGCAGACATTATCTCCCATGTCTCAGGAATCTCAGACTAAATACATGATTCAGATGATCAAGAATCAACTTTTGCCACAAAGACTCTCTCTATGAATAGAAATGAGAAAATCCTTATGTGTAATAAAGGCAAAGACCAGACATGTACCCTGTCTTGGAAATCTCCAGTATTGCAGTATTTCTTTCCAACATTTGAAGTTGTTAAGCTTACTATCACTTTCTGCAAATAGTATTTGATAACCAGAGCAAACTTGGCATAATCTGATTCTGTTGTTGAATAATGGTTTTACTCTAAATTCAAGTAACTATTTATAAGGAACATTCTAATGCCTGAAATGTCATAAATAAGGAATCTTCTTTCTTTTACCTTGCGTTTACTATATATTGAGCAGTAGTACAATAATAACAATTCTGTTTATTCTAAATAAAGCTGACTGAAATGAAGAAGTGTTTTTCTGACTAAGACACAAATTTACCATGAAGCATAGGTTCTTTGTTGTCATGTTGTGTCAATTTCTAATGCAGTTCTGTGTCGTACAGGATTTCCAGATGTCTGGATCTTGGAACAGTGATTTACAGCTTTCTTCGTGTAAGTGCAACTTGTGATTTGAATTTTGGGGCAATCAGTTGGCTATACTAGGTGCACTGCTACACATGGTCCTGACTCTTCTGTGTGTGTAGACATATGCATGTATAAATGCATTTTTTGTCTTCTCACAAGCACTGGAATTCTGTTGCACAACAGTTATTCAGATTACGGTATACTGTATTCATGTGTTGATTCTGTCAATGTAACTTTTTTAGTTTTTACATGTTTCTTAGGGCAGAGTTTTAGTAAATGATCTCTTTAAATGTAAGATGAGAATACTGACATAGCAGTCTCATTCCATTTAGTCCTTTAATTGCTTACAACTAAGATCAGAGTAGGTCAGCAATAAAATGGTCCTGCCAGGTTAACAGCCAGAGGAAATCTTTGAAAAATAAATCTGTTTAACAAAAGAAGAAGTTATATGGTGAGTCTGGCTACATTTACATCAGAATTAGAATGTGGATTTTTGTTGATTTAATAAGTTGTTTTGTCCAAATTTTCCTGTTTTGGACAGCCATTTGCTTGAAAAATGTATTTTGAAGTACACTGGGGCTCACATATATTGTTTTACATCAGAAAATTGCACAGGATGTATCCCCTGAGATCTCAGTGGACTGATGCTTACTCTCAGAGATCTCAGAAGACTTCAATGAGCTTCCAGCTCCCAATGGCCATGTAAAACTTCCAAGGATTCCTGGTGTCAGGGAAGAATTTACACACTACAGGGCCTTTAATTACAATTTCTAAGTACCAAGAAATTACCCTGGAATCCCACTTTGAACTAACAGTCTTCATATGCTCCAATCTTTTGAGTTTGCTCTATCTGTAAGTGGACACATGGATCAACTTTAATTGTTGGCAGTCAGGAGTGTCTGCTTTTCATTGCACTTTTGTATGTGCTTCTGTGTGAATGAAGAAATTACATGACCACTTACAAACACTTGTCTGCTCTATGGACTTAAAGAACTTTTTAAGATCAGATCAAGCAAAGCTTTAACAGACAAACATGCAAAAAAATTATTTAACCCTTTTTCAGGTAAAAAGCTAAAATAAATACAACTGAGCACAGCTGAAATAAACATTTGTAGTAAAACACAACATCAGGTACAGATGGAATATATTTTTCATGACTCTGGTTAAGTGAAGTGTAACAAAATAAAAGGTCACAATAAACAAACTGGTGCAGTGTGAAACAAAGTATTAAGTCTAAGCTTTACTGCATGAGATGTACCAGAGGATATTTTGTAAGGTTTTGAAAGGTTCTGGTACATTTTCTGGGATTACTTTTGTCAAACCACTTAGTTTTGGGTATAGACTGTCTGTGAAATGAAACTTAGAAGCCAAAATAATGTATAATCCATCCTGCATAAAATGACATGGGAAAAATTTGACCATGATTTTGAAGGTCTCGCTGAAATAAAATGCTTGGAAAAATGTTTTAAATGGTAACAACTGATACATAGAATATTTTAAGATATATTTAAAGATATTATCTTTTGCAAAAATGTAAAATAAACTAAAAAAAAAAACCAAAACCAAAAAACCCCACAACCTTGTAAATCTAAGATCAGTTAAAGCTAATAAACTGTGTAAGAGCATAAAATACTAATACTAAATTCAGCAAGTTTCACAGCTAACTATACCATACACAAACATACACTCTTGGTAACAGAAAAAAGAGCATCTGTCTAAAGAGAAAAGACAGAGTATTTTATTAGAAACTTACGCAGATTACCAGTTGGGAGTAGTCAAATCCATGTTAGACCTAAACTGAAATAAGAAAATGTATATGTCAAAAATTTGTTTTAGAAAGTTTACAAATGGCCTATAAAACTAAAGTATACTGATCTAAGCTTAACTCTGAACTTAATATGGAAGAGTGGGGAAATTCTGAAGTCTTCCCTTTAAATAAAGCAAATCTAGGCTGCAGTTCGGAGTAATGACATACCTGAGTAGTGACCTCTTGTGTCCACTCTGTGCCTAGTTTATTATTCTCCCCAACACCACTTGCAGTCATTTTGCAGTGCTGGAACAGACTCTGACAAAAAGCACAGTGAAAAGCCTGACATCTTTTGTGGACTGTCGCACTTTATTAGAAAATACAACCTGATAAAGTTTCAGAGGCAGGTTTCTTCTTTATTTGGTACTTCATCAATTCAGCAAGTGTAGAACATATTTTGACAGTTCTATAGCTTGCTCTTTCTCTTGTCAGAGTGGATTAAATGATCAGTATATTGTGTAAGAACTGCTAAGCATAATAATCTCATTAATAATAATTCCCTTCATATCATAGGTGCAAAGAAATTGCTGTACACTGAGTAAAAAATGTGTGGGGTTAGAACACTTTCCAGAACGATCTTGATGGCCTAAAGAAAGATGAGTTGTGCATTCCAGGTATCCTGAGGTATGCTCTAACTTCTGTTTTGACATAAAAATTTTTCACATAGTCTTCCTTGATATACCTAGATGCTTCTCTGACAATGTCAACCCAGAGAGCATCCACATCATTATTTTTAGTTAACAATATGAACAGTGATTAAACTACCAAGTCCTTTTTGGAAGCTCAGTTAAATACTGAACCTGGTGAAATTCTTGTAAGGAATTAACTCTGTGTGTGCCTGTGAAACTGATTTTTGTGACAAAAGAAGGGGATAGAAGAACATCTCTGGTTAAGTCCATAGAACTGGAAGGGACTGCCAGTGAGGTCACTCCCTCTTGGTTTTTACCTTTGTTACATATTTTTATTATCCTTCCAGAATGAATAAGATAGAAAAATGTACAAAAATAATGATAAGTGGAGCTTCAGAGAAATTAAATTTCTCTCATCCCTTTTCCCTCTCCCATCCCATCCAGCCATACAGGCTGTCTCAAAACAGGGAAAAAAAAATATAAACTGCTTCTACTCTTAATGTGGCCTGATGCCACCATGTTTTCCAATTTTATTTACCACTGTCAGTATTCATTCAGTCCTGAGCAGGGCATGGTATTGTCTTAATTCCCTTCATGATCCTTCCTGGTGTTCTGTGTAAGGCAACAGAACAAACAGAGGTAAAGAATGGCATTTTCTGTTCCCAGGGTAATTTTGCTTCGGAACTTCACAATTAACCTGTTAATTGTACCGTAGCAATAAAATAACGCATATGAGATAAGTACAAAATAAAATAAAAATCATGAAATAGGTTTTGTGATTTCTTGAAAATTATGGCTTTGTTTAGGGCTGGGGTGTTTTGGAAGTGGGGTGTGACAGGGGTGGCTCCTGGGAGAACTTACTGGAATCTCCCCCAGTTCCAATTTTAGCCCAGCTTCTATGGCCAAGGAGATATGAAAAGTCTCTGCAAGTCGGATATTCAAGAAAGAGAAAGTGGAAATGCAAAAATATATATATAGAAATAATAATTTAAAAAAAAAAACATGCAGGGAAAAGCAGAGGAAGCACAGGAGGAGGTGAGAGAACAATGCAACAGCAAAGACACTGAAGACAGTGAAGAAGGAGGGGAAGAAGGTGCATGAGCAGAGATTTCCCCACAGCCTGTGGTGAGATGGCAGCTGTGCCCCTGTAACACATGGAGGAGCAGAGTGGAGAAGTCCCTGAAAAAACATGATCGAGCAGTCCGTGAAGGACCACAGCGGGGTAAATGTGGATTTGTAACCCCAGAAGCATCACAAGTGGGAAGACTTGCATCCTGTGCAGGATTACAGAGAGGGGAAGATGTGGATTTGCAGTTGTGGAGTACCCTGTGCCAGTGGAAGTGAATGTGTCTGATGCTAGCTATGAATCTGTGGAAAATCTGCACTGGAGCAGTCTGTGCCTGAGGGACTGCACCTGTGGGAGGGACTCATGATGGATGGGTTCATGAAAGACTCTCTTCTATGAGAGGGACCCCGTGTTGGACCAGGATAAGAATGTGAGGAGTCCTCCCCCTGAGGAGGAAGGAGCAGCAGAAACATGTGGTGAACTGACCCTAAACTCCCATTTCTTGTCCCCCTGTGCCACCAAGGGGGAGGCAGGAATGAAGGAACTGAGATGCAGGAAGAAAGGAGGGATGTGTGGGGGAAAGGTATTGAGTCATGTTTTCTCTTTCTCCTTGTAGATTGTTTGTTTGTTTGCTTTTTTTTTTCTCTTTCCAAGTTGAGTCTGTGTGTTATTTTCTCATTACCATAACTGGGGAATGAAAACCTCCCTATCCTTGTCTCAATTAATGAGCCTTTATGTGGATTTTCTCCTCCCTGTCCCACAGTGGGAGTAGGAGGTGAGAGAGTGGAGGAGGGGTTGATACCAGCTGGGCTTTAACATTGACAAATTGAGACAGAGGATGACTTTCATTATAATCCTATGAGTTTACTTCCTAAACTGAGATATATTTTGAAATAAAATTGCCTAATTATATTTTTATATCCTATTGATACTTCAAGAATTTAGATGCTGCATAGGGCTACCTACTTCCATAACAAAATTAAAAGAATTAGGAAGTTTACAGTTAATTTGACTAAAGCTAGATTAAAAAAAAAAAAAAAAAAAAAAAAGTTCTGTTTTCTTTTTAGCTTGTCTATAAGTTGTGTGCTCTTTAGGCATTAAACACATTTGGTTTTATGTAGTTATATTAAAAATATTTCTCACCTTTCATTAAAATAGCCAAACACCTTTACCTTTAATTTTTTTGTGCATACAACTTTTTAGTAAAAAGAAAACAACTTAAAACAGCTTATTTGAAATATATGAGAATGTTGTTAGATGCCTCTCTAATACTGGAACTGGAATAAAGTCTTCCTTAGCTCTGCTCATTATAGTAAAAGAAAAGCATTGCTAATGGCAGCGTAATGAAGATTGTCAGTCAGTTTTGCTAGGAAACTGCACAGGTTCAAAACAAAATATTTCCTTTTTTTTTTTTTTTTGTCTTTTTCTGTTGAAATATAGGTGCTGTTGGAACACTGAAGACAGGAAATTAACAAGCAGTTACTGCTTGTTTAATACATTTTTCTGGTTTGTAGAAAACTTTGGTGTACAATTATCTTCACACAACGTTTAATTTTTAAGTGTGTGTTGCTCTTGAAGAAGATATGTATAACTGTTTCAAGGCTAGGTCTTTTAATTATCTGCTAGAAATACAATATGGTGTAACCCCAGTGCTCCTTTTTGTGAATGAGGAATGATTTTTCTCCTTTTACCATTTTTTGAAACAGAAAGGGTACTTTCAATTTTTTTTTTCCCCATCACATAATAATCTGGAATTTTTAATCTTCTTATTTAAAAAAAATATTGCTTTGACAACAGAGACAATTTTCAGGAATCTTTTGTTCCTTTCTCACTGAGCCACAATAACATGGTGTAGTTTTTGTTGTCCCTGTGGAGAGCAGCAAGTTGCTTTTGCAAAATATTTCCCCTTTAGAAGTTTGTTGAACATCCATAGTACACTGAGAATAGAATTTTTGGTTGGATTATAGCCTTTTATAAGGTTAGAAAAGCCTTCTCTTTTGGTAAAAGCCTTCTCTCCAGGTAATAATACCTGTATATTGCTAAAAGAAGTTTATTTTCCTATGTCTGACAAGATGGAAGGTCAATATTTACCATTCACTTTTTTTTCTGTGTCAGGAAGTGTCCAAGTCTTAAACAGCTCTGATAGCCATGTCTGCTTAACTAAAATCGATAATTTTATCATTGATCCAAGCAGTGTATCTAACTTTTCTATAGAGTAGTTTGACTTCCCTCATCTCGCTTCTCCCACCTGTCTTGTTAAAGTGCAGAAAAAAACCTATTATTTTAGTTTGAGAGCATCCTGGTTTTACTCTGAATATCTGCAATTATTCTTCCCTTAAGCTTTGATTATATTGCTTCACAGAAAGTCAGTGGGTGGCTGATGATTTTTATAGGATCTATTGGCTATGTAAATGTTATTTAACATGTGTAAACATGCAAGAGTTTTTATGTGATAAATTACAATATTGAAAGTTGACAGGTAAGTGTAATAATAGTATTTTCCGGTGATTGATTTGTTCAGTGGTGCACCTCTGGAGAAAGTATAACAGGAGATACAATCAATGTTCATCTCCAGTGCACCCTTCTTAGGTAAGCACTCTATTCCTTTCAGTCCCTACTTTGCAGTATTTATTGAGGGAAAGATGATTTGATCTACAGCAACACTGATAATACTGATGATTTTCATTGACTTAGTAGTCAGCATGCTATTTTAATGTATTTTTCTGCTGACTAGAAGAGATGAAAATCAAACTAGAAGCTACTGAGCTGAGGCAGACCACAGGTAAGACAATAGCAATACTTTGTGTAACATAGGGCAGAAAAGCTCTATAGAGGGATCTGGGCAGGTTGGATAAATGAGCTGAGGCCAATCATACAAAGTTCAGCAAGGCCGAGTGGCAGGTCCTTCCCTTGGATCACAACAATCCCACAAAGCACTAAAAACTTGGAGAAAAATGGATAGAAAAAGGCTCTGGAAGGTCATAAATAGCTGGCTGAATATAAGCTAGCAGTACACCCAGGCAGTCAAGAAAGCCAATAGCATGGCCAAATCAGAATATAGCATGGCCACAGCACTAGGGAACCGATTGTCCTCCTGTGCTTGGCACTGGTGAGGCTGCACCATGAATACTGTGTTCACCTCTGGGTGTCTCACTACAAGAAGGACATGTTCTACATGTTGTATTAACACATAGGATCTTTGTTTCCTAAGGCTTCTTTATTTCCAGCCAAACTTAACCTACTTCCAGCCTATGTTTAAGAGAAAAAAATCGATCCTAATATGGTCCAAATTTGTGCTAAAAAAAAAACAAACAAAACACATCAAAGGGACCTGGAAGATCACTTCCTTGTTTCAAGAAATCAGTGAAAGATGCATGAGACACTCAAACCCACTAAGTCCTCTTCTTCATTCTCACAGCTTAGTTTAGTAAACAAACTAGTTCCCTTTCAAGATTTTGCAGTGTGATTAAACCAATATTTTTTCATCTATTGGACAGAAATTATTATATTGGTTGGTATTGTTTCCTGCAGTAATTTTCTGCATGACTAGCAGTAATGTAATGTGGGAGATTTTAATAAGAGACATTTTTTAAAAAAATTAGACTTTAAACAGAGTGCAGATTGTAATAATATGGCAGACAAGTGTACAAGACTATAGAGGTCCTTTAAAACAGTTAACATTTTAATGCGTTCTTCTATGATTCAGAGTACAACTTCAAAAAAAACCCACCACAAACCAAACCAAAAAAAACCTTAAAAGCTATCTTTCATAACTTTTAGTGGAGGAACACTAAGCATTCCCTTAGTAATCTGCTCCAAAACTTTATGCCTTTAGAAGTATCTTCATATGAACATAGTCACTGCCAGACCCATTTTGTAGCTACTCCATATTTCATATCTGATACTACCCAGTACCACCAAAATAAGCACTGAACGCTTCAAAACAGATAGGTGTGGGATAATAGCTTCCCAGCCACATGACACGATGTTTTAAGATTTGCTGCTTGGAGCTGAAATTTTAAAAAGTGTTGCACAATGTCTGAAAAATTTTCTAGTGGTTTTGTAACCAAGTTGTCTTATAATTCTGATAATATAAGTCTGCATAGCTACGTATTATTTTACTCTTTGCTGCACTCTCATGATCATGGTGTTAGGGTGCAATACAAGCATGCTGGAGACAGTTCTTTTACCAGAACTTAAAATACCAGGATAAATCAAGAGACAACACTTTGATGGAACCAGTCTGAACAAAGTAACAGATTATTTGTTCCATTTCCACAAATTCTGTGAAGAAAGAAAGCCCAATTGAAAGTCTAATGGCAGTGTTAATAGCTAAGTGATAACTTGCAGCAGAAATACATAGAAGAAAAATGTGGAAATCATTTAGTAGTGTCAAATCTATAATTTCCTCTCTTGAAACACTGCACATAGTTTATCTACTTCACTGCTCTTATGCTGTATAAAGAACAAAAATTCAGGGCATAACAGATTAATGAGACATTTGTAGCAATACAAATGAGATGGTTAGGAGATTTACATTACTGTAAGCTACAAGATGGATTAATGTAATTTCTGTTTGCATCCTCAGATTTAGTTCATCGGTGTTTCCAAGAGAAAATCTGCTATTGGGAACATGCTTCATGAGAATTTTGGTGTGGTTATGTTAGAAATGTATCACTGGAGATATTTATTATAAGTACAGAGGTTAATTCCATAAAATCTTGAATAGTTTCCTAATGGAATACAGTTTTCTTTGATAACGAGGTGAAGTAATATCAGTTCTGTGTTGAGGTCTTGAAATATGTGTAACAAAAAAGTATGAAACTACAGGTGGTAAAAATGGCAGAGCTCTAAAACTACATTTTATTCCCTTCACCATACTTACATTACTACTTTGATTGTTTTTCTAAAACTTTTATTTAAATCTTTTCTGTTCTAATCTTCTCAAATTATTGAATTAAAGTAAATTAAAATAAAAATATCAGCATTTATTTTTTGTTGTGAGTTACAATAGCCATAACTCCTGTCTCTGAGACTGGTGTTACTGGCAGGACTTCTGTTTCTTTGATCATGGGCTGATTTACAGGACATCAGGACTGCTGGCAGCAGATGGCGAGAGCCTAACACAAAGGGGAGAAAGCATCCTGGGGCAAGAGTTAGCAGGGCTCATGTAAAGAGCTTTAAACACGATTTGAAATGAGATGGGGAAGAATCAAGGCTTACTAGAGAGAAGACTGGGAAGATCACACCAGTTCTGGGTAAGAATGTTAGTAAGGTCTGCTGTCTCAGTGAAGATGGGGTTGGTCATCCACGTGGCAGCAAAGAAGGTCATAGGCCGGTAATTGTCACAGAATCACAGAATTATTGAAGTTGGAAAAGACCTCTGAGATCCTCAAGTCCAGCATATAACCTAACATCAGCACATCAGCTAGACCGTGGCACTGTGTCACATCCAATCTTTCCTTAAACACCTCCAGGGACAGTGACTCCACCACTTTCCTCAAAGTCCATTCCAATACCTGATCACCTTCTCCATGAGGAATTGACTCCTGATATCCAACCTAAACCTCCCTGGGCACAGCTTCAGGCCATGTCCTCTATTCCTGTCCCTAGATGCCTGGGAGAAGAGCCTGACCCCTACCACCCCCCATTTCAGTGTCATCTGGGAATTTACTAAGGATGTAAAATGTCCTACATTGCTGATGGAACTTTAGCTCAGATAGAATCGTAGAATTTTGGTTGGAAAAGACATTTAAGATCATCAAGTCCAAGCATTTACTAGCACACTGCCAAGTCTACCATTAAATCCTTTCCTTAAGTACCATATCTACACATCTTTTGAATACCTCCATAGATGGTAACTCAATCACTACCTTGGGCAGCCTGTTTCAGTGTCTGAGAACCCTTTCAGTAAACAATTTTTTCCTAATGTCTAATTAAAACTGCCCCTGCTGCAACTTTAGGCCATTTGCTCTGTTCTATCACTTGTAACTTGGGAGAGACCAACACCTACCTTTCTAGAACCTCCTTTCAAGTAGTTATAAAGAGTGATAAAGTCTCTCCTGAACTTCTTTTTCTCCAAGACAATCAACACAAGTTCCTTCAGCTGCTTCTCATGAGATTTGTGCTCCAGACCCTTTTCCAGCTTCATTGCTCTTCTCTGAAAACAACTGAGCATTTCAATGTCTTTCTTGTAGTGAGAAGCCCACACAGTATTTGAGAATTGGACTCACCAGTGCCAAGTGCAGAGGGATGATCACTTCTAGCTGGCCGCATTATTTTTATAAAAACCAGGATTTTGTCCTGGTTGGACAAAAGAGGGCTGTTGTCCCTCTTTGCCACCTGGGAACACTACTGGCTGATATTCAACTAGATGTTGACCAACACTCCCCGGTCATTTTCTGCTGGACAGCTTTTAGTCACTTGTCTCCAAGACTGTGGTGTTGCACGGGGTTGTGTCCCAAGTGCGAGACCCAACACTTGGCCTTGTTGAACCTCATAAAATTGGCTTTGGCCTATCAATCCAGCCTGTACAGATACCTCTGGAGAGCCTTCCTACTTAATCAAACAGATTAACACTCCCACAAAACTTAATGTTTTCTGCAAGCTCACAGAGTGCACTGCATCCTCTCATTCACACCATCTTATTCACATCCTCATGTTCACAGATACTAAGCGTAGCTGGCCCAGTGCTGAGCTCTGGGGAACAGCACTTGTGGTCAGCTACTAACTGGATTTAACTCCATTGGCCTGAAATCTTTGGGCCCAGAGAACACTACACCTGTGCAAGCCATGAGCAGCCAGTTTCTTCAGGAGAATGAGACGAGACAGGACACTTTCATTTCAAATATCCACTTAGTTCAACTATTGAAATTTTGGAATGGAGAAGCAAATTGCACAAAATACATAGAGAAGTGTAAAAGTTTTAATATTGTTTCACATTATTAGAGACATTATTTGTTCTTTTAAATGTAACATCAATGTCCCAGTGCAACACAGATGTGTTACATTAATAAGCTGAGGCAAATATAAGATTCTTTATCTTACTTATCCTGTGATATATGACATAGAAAGTCTTCCCACTTTACATGTTGATGTAGTGTTGCCATCACAGCCATAGCTTTAACACTTTCCAAAATCTTACTAACAAACTTGTTACTGCTGTGCGCAACTTTATTATTATTACATTATCTGACTTTCTTTTCATCAGGGTGACCCATAGCCATTTGCCCAGGACGATGTCCAGACACCTTCTGAATATTTACAAGGATGGAGTGTCTTCAATATCTCTGGGCAACCTGTGCCAGTGCTCAGCCACCCTCACAGTGAAAGTTTCTCCTGATGTTCTGGAAAAGTCCACCACTGTGTTGCAGTTTGTGCCCATTGCCTCTCGTCCTGTCACTGTGCACTGAAAAAAACCTAGCTCCATCTTCTTTAATTCCTCCTATCAGATGTTTATAGACATTCATAAGATTCAGGTCCAGCATGCCCTTCTGTAATCGAAACAGTTCCAGTTGTTTAAACCTCTTTTAGATACTCCAGAACTGTACCCACTCCTCTAGGTGTGGCCTCACTTGTGCTGAGCAGAGAGGAAGGATCACCTCCTTTGAAGTGGTGGCAGTGCTCTTCCTCATGCAGTAACTATTGTTGTCCTTTTTTGCTCTGAGGTTGAACTGCTGGTTCATATTCAACTTGGTGGTTGCCAGGACCGCTGAGTCTTTTTCTGTGTATCTGCTTGCCAGCCAGCCAACACGTAGCCTATAATGGTGTATGGAGTTTATTCTTTCTCAGGTGCAGGACTTAGCTTTTCTCCCTGCTGAACTTCAGAAGGTTCCTGTCAGCCCATTTCTCCAGCTTCAAGGTCCCCCTGGATGACAGCGCAACCCTCTGGTGCATCAGTCATTTTTCCCAGTTTTGTGGCACCTGCAGACTTGCAAAGCGTACACTCCGTTCCATCATTTAGATGATAAATAAAGGTTCTGAACAGCACCGGACCTAGTACTGACAACTGAGGTGCACCTCTGGTTTCTGGCAATTTACAGATGTCTGGTTCTTGCTGTCTGCTGTGTGATTACAAGGCTATTCCAGATTTACGTAGCCAGTTTGTGTGTGGTAAGTAGAATGAACTGTTGGGTACTTCCATATTCAAATGGCCAAATTTCACCCAGATCCCCTGTGACAAGATTGCTTGTTCCAAGATATCTCAGTGTCTCTACTGCCACATTCATAGTAACAGGAGCTGGCTGAATTATGCAACACTACCCCTGGACTAACCCTTGTTCTTTAATCAGGAGATTAAAGATGCCCTTTACTATGAGTGGCTTTCATGTAGATTACAACATATTAAAAGCTGTTCCAAAACACAGACTTCACGCATCGTGAAAATATTTCACTAAATATGTAATGTGATGTAAAGTACTAAATATGTAAATATGTATGTCTCCTGAAGGTTACATAACATACCAGTAATACAGAAAATAGTTTCTGTTATTTATTTATACATTTTTAAATGACATATCTTTTCACTTGCCGTAAGTCATGAGTCTAATGCATTAAAGAGTTAGTTTTATCAATTTACTATGGTAGATTCATTTACTGCTTGTAGGAGTAAATCATTTAGTATGAATCAGATCTTCTTTTGTCTAGTGTCTGAAAACTTTTGAACATTAAAAAACATTCTAGCTTTTAACTATAATTTTGATAGCAGTTAGGCATAACTTCTAAGTGCCCATTATTCTTATATTTCAGTTGATTTTTTTGGCAGCCCTTGCAGAGAAATTCTCAGAGAAGACAGTTGCCTGCACTTAGTATACTCGATCTGAACTCCAGTTCTTTAATATTCAAGCTTGGTGTTAAGATGTCTGTTTTTGTGAAGGGCTAAATGTGATAAAATGTGCACACATGTACCTAGACTATATATATAGTTTGTGCATAACTAGGGAAAAATAAAAATCATTTAGCAGTCTTTCTTTGATATATGTTACCATTTAGTTAACTCTACATGTTACAGATTTTAGGAAAACTGTGCTATCGTAATGAAATTCAGACAAAAAGTCTTGTTGCTACTGAAGCAAGATTAATAACATTTAAAAATTGAGAATTAATTTATTTTATCATGACTTTCCTAAAACTGATATATTTTATTTTTAAATTATATATTATAATATAGTAGAACCTGTAAAAATTCTTAAGCTGTTAGACTTTGTTCTCATCTACCTCTAGTGAAACGGGGGTTTTTATACTATTAAAAGTCTGTGCATGTAAACATTGTCTTGTCGTTAGGTTTATTGCCTTAGGGAAAATGTTCAAGTATTATTTTTTTAAACACCTTCCAATAGATCAGGTTCCTCCAAGACCCATCCAACCTGGCCCTGAACACTTCCAGGGAGGGGGCAGCCACAACTTACTTGGGCAACCTGTGCCAGTGTCTCACCACCCTCACAGAAAATATTTTTTTCCTAATGTCTAACCTAAATCTACCCTCTTCAACTTTGAAACCATTTCTCCTTGTCCTTTCACTACATGCCCCTGCAAAAAGCCCTACCCCAGCTTTTTGTAGGACCTCTTCAGATATTGGAAAGTCACTATAAGGTCACCTGGGAACCTCCTGTCCTCTAGGCTGGTTTTGTGCATTTCCTTCTTTTTAATGCCAACTCCCTTAAAATCTGCTAAAAAGTGCTGCCACAGAAATTTCAAGTGACAAAAAATAATGAAGTTTCCAAAAACTAATGGTAGGTTTATCAATTTGCAGATTACTATTTGTCCAAGTGAAAACATACTAAATGATCAGCTAAGAAAATACCCCTTTCTCCAGAGCTTTCTTATAAAGAAAAATCTATACCTCCCTACTTCTCTTTCCTAAATCAGTCTGCAACCAGTACCTGTTAAAATTTTTCTGCTTTGTCTTAACCTCTGAGTAGAATAAACAATGTCGTTCCTAATAAGGAAGTGTCTTATGCTGTGAAGATTTTGTCAATATATATATGCCCTTGAGTAAAATCCTGGCAGTCACTCCAGGAAAGATAAGCTCTGTTTTTTATCAACCATGTGTCAGACTGGAGTATAACCTTCCCTGGGGCTATGGAATTCATTCACTAAACTACATTTTACACTGAGAGGAACCAGAGGAATCAAATGGATTTTATTTTATTATTTATTTTATTATTTATTTTTATTTTTTTTTTTAATACTCCAGATTAGTGCTAAATCAGACTGCTTCAAAAGTATGGAGCACTTCCAAACAGAGGGTATATGGAAATCCACTAGAAACTTGGAGAGGTGCCTGCTGCTATTGGTCTGGTTGATTGGGCTGGCTGAGTTTTTATTAATGTCTTGGGCTGCTGGAAGCATACAAGCTATGTAAGTCTTCAGTAGAAAATAAAATAAATTAAAATAGCCCATTTTCCTTACATTACTTCTGCATTAGCTGCTTTTGTATTGTGATTTCTTTTGTAATTGTAAGTGATAACCATTCATTTTGACTGCTAGAATGCAATTCATATCCTTAACCATTGAAGTTCTGGTCAAAAAAAGATAAAGCTATTGTGGTCCTCACTACAGCAGAGTCTCCAGAGGATTTACAAATAGAATAAAATCTGGTGATATTTTTTTCTTCCTCTGGGAAGTAAAGAGGAACTTAGCTTACACACCTATGCTTTCAGTGTTACAAGAAAAGGTGGACCAAAGCGCAGAAGGCATTGAACTTGTCTCATTCACCAGGTTTAATACACATCTGTGCTCTTGGTATCCCAAAATGTCAGAAGTCAAGCAGACGAGGCAGAAGACCTCTGCCAACTTGGCTGAACAGGGATCTGCTCCTACAAATCAGGCGAAAAAGGAAGGTGTATGCCCCATGGAACTTAGGTCAGATGACATGAGAAAAATTCAGAGATGCTGCTAACTCCTGTAGGAAGAAAATTTGAGCAGACAAAGCTCAGCTGGAGCTGAAACTGGCCAGAACTTTGGGGCTAATAAAAAGAGTTTTTTTCAAATACATTAACTGCAAAAGGCAGTGTAGAAAGAACATCGGTCCTTTACAGCATAAGGACAGTCACCTGACCAACAGGGACATAAAGGTGGTATAAAGGCACCTCATCAAGGAGTGAAGGCGTGGTCGACTCCTTCACAGTCAGGCAGGTACTGCAGAGAGACTTTGACAAGTTAGAGAGATGGGCAACCACCAACCACATGAAGTTTAACAAGGGCAAGTGCCAAATTCTGCACCTAGGATGGGGCAACCTGGTGGCAAGTTCAGACTGGGGAATGAGTGTCTGGAGAGCAGTTCAGCAGAGAGGGACCTGGGGGCCCTGATTGATGGCAAACTGAATATGATCCAGCAGTGTGCCCTGGCAGCCAGGAGGGCCAACCATGTCCTGGGGTGCATCAAGCACAGCATCACCAGCTGGTCAAGGGTCTGCTTTGCACTGGTACAGCCTCACCTTGAGTACTGTGTGCAGGTTTGGGCGCCACAGTATGGGAAAAACAACAAGCTATTGGGAGAGCATCCAAAGGAGAGCAACAAGGATAGTGAAGGGTCTGGAAGGGATGATTTAAGAGGAGCAGCTGAGGTCACTTGGATTGTTCAGTCTGGAGAAAAGGAGGCTGAGGGGTGAACTCGTTGCAGTATATGGCTTTCTTATGAGGGGAAGAGATGGGACTGGCACTGATTTCTTCACTCCTGTGACTGAAGACAGGACATGGGGAAGTGGTAGGAAGATGAATCAGGGGAGGTGTAGGTTAGATATTAGGAAAAAGTCTTTCACAAAGAGGGCAGTTGAGCAATGGAACAAGCTGCCCAGGGAAGTGGTCACAGCACCAAGCCTGCCTGAGTTCAAGAAGCGTTTGGATGATGCTCTCAGGCACATGAAGTGATCCTGGGGGTTCCCTGCACAGTGTCAGGAGCTGGACTTCATGATCCTGATGGGTCTCTTAGAATTCAGCAGATTCTATAATTCTGTGAGACTATACTACTGGATGGCTATGACATAGGGACTGAAACCTGGTGGGACAAATCCTACAACTGGAGTGTGGCTATTGATGGATATAAGCTATTTAGAAGGGACAGGAACGGAAAGTAGAAATGGAACTAATATCTGAGCATCCTCAAATTTGTACTTTGAAGCCTGTGAATTTTCTGTGTGGAGCTCTGAGTGATATGTACCAGAATTTTGGAACAGGAATACCTCAGACTACTGCAGGTCTGAAATTCAAATGAAACTAAGCTAGTATGTCATCCTTATATATTAAGTATGATTTATGCAGTATGTTTATTGACCTTTTACAACTCTATAGAAGGATTTTTACAAAGTTCACTTACAGTGAACTCAGATGTAATAGGAACAGCAGCTTAATTTGAGAAAAAATTATAAAAATTATAATCACTCAAATAGCTTTAAATGTCCACGTATCATTTCCATTTATGTTAAATAAAATATATGTGATTTTGCATGTTGAGAATAAAGCTTTTTCAGCTCATAGCATTTTTGCAGAACAAATACGAGTACTATTTTTTCATTATATTAAATAAAATCAGAAGCTGTTATTTCTGTGCCTTCACAATACTTTCTAGTGTGTCAATTAAACAAAAACTACTTCATCCGAGTAATACTTGGCTGCATGTCATCTTCTGTCCTCCTTCAGGTTTCTGATAAAAGTACATTTCCATCTTCTTGTAATTGTAGAACTGGATATAATAACTTAATATATACATAACATATATATATATATGCGTGTGTGTATACATGAGAAGAATGTGTTAATAATAAAACTGGAAAATTAGCTCAGCACTGGCAATTCATGGCTTATCTGTAATTCTAAAGGAGCACATCTTCCCTGTCCTGTGAGATATTCCTCACAGATGTTGGAATATTGATAGCTTTCTATTTTACCCATCTTCATGTACCCATTCAGACAATTTATTGGCACACTCGTCTTGCAAAACACAATATTTTAATGTTAAGTAAAACCTCATTCAGTATGTAACCCTGCCATGAAAGAAAGATATGCTAAGTTCATTCAACTCCACCTATTAGACATATTTACAAGTAATATTATCTAGTCCACATTATTTTCATACAACTGAGTTGCTGTATATAAGGCTTAGAACCTTATACTGTTTACAATTTAAGTTAAATATTAATAGGAAATTACTTGGATTGTACATAGCAGCTGAAGATCAATGAGTAGAACATAAGGTTATAAAACTCTGCTGTCAAGTTCCATGTTGCAAATTTAGATGCCATCCCTAGAGAGAAATGTTTATGCAAATATTAATTTTACCAAGTAAAATTTCTCATATTGAATTTGAAGACAGGGAGACATTTATTCTCTTCTCTTTTGTGTGGGTAGTGAAGAAAATGAAACAGAAGGAATTGGAATGATTTAGAAAGCATTGCTTTCCACAAGGGACTAAAATCTTCCATTAACTACAAGCAGTGCACATAGTGAAAGCACATGGATAATATTCAAAGAATCACCACAATTAAGTTTTTCTTCTCCCTTTTAAAAAACAAAAAAACAAACAAACCCAAAACCCTCACATTTAATCAGTGGCCAGGGGGAAGGGAAAAGCATTTGGTTCACAATCAAGGAGGAGTGAGACCACAGGCATGGGGAGTTGGAGTTTATTACCAATTTTTTCCTAAAGAAGCTATTTACTTCCGAAGTATGTAATTAAATATTTAATTATAGGTATCTAAAGTAATTGTAAGAATTTTTAATAAAATCATTTCCCGGGGCAACATTTTACACGAGACTCTTAGGTTTTATGGAGTAGAAGACTTTTTGAAGAAATAGTTGCCTGACTTTACTGCCAGTTGACCACCAGGAGACACTGTTGTTCCGTAGAGATAATGGATGAGGTTATGGCAAAAAATTATCGGAGGTAATACGTGCAAGTCACTATTCTCTTCCTGGTCATTCTCCCGTGTTCTTAGAATTTGTATTGGCCCAGATTAAGTTTGGACTTTTTTTTTCTGCGTTTGCAGCAAATGCATAACCTAACACTTCATTGTCAGAACTAAAGAAAAAAAAAAGAAAAAATTAAAAGTTGGGGGGAGGGGCAAAGAAATTGGAATCTGTATTTTTGGTGAAGGAGTGAAGAGGAAATATAATTGTTTTGAACTACTTAAGGAAATAAAATAATTTTAGAACAAAACCACGGCTCCCTCAGCAGCCCATTCCAATGCCTGATCACACTCTCTGTAAAGAATTTCTTCCTAATACCTAACCTAAAACTTCCCTGGCAGAGCTCAAGTCCATGCCCTCGTCTTACTGGGAGCTGCTTGGGAGAAGAGACCGACCTCCCCCTGGCTACACCCTCCTTTCAGGGAGTTGTAGAGAGTGATGAGGTCTCCCCTGAGCCTCCTCTTCTCCAGGCTGAACACCCCCAGCTCCCTCAGCCCTTCCTCACAGGACTTGTGCTGGAGTCCCTTCACAGCCTCCTTGCTCTTCTCTGGACCTGCTCCAGCACCTCAATCTTCTTCCTGAACTGAGGGACCCAGAACTGGACACAGTACTTGAGGTGTGGCCTCACCAGTGCAATTTCTCTGTACTTGGATATGCAGGAGGACCTTTTTGATTCTTCTCCATTTGTAAAAGTTTGCATCCAAAAGATCTGACCTTATGAATGGATGTCCCTGTATTATTTCACACTTGACCCATGTACCTTCATGACTATCCTACAACACATGAAGACAAAAATTTCCCTGGCATCTCTATAAATCCACATGCTTTGAAATACTTGCATGTGAACACACAGAAGAAAACCTTGTGGAAAGAATAAATGCTTAATGATAGCATCTGCTGGCTTTCTTAACAGTAGAGTGAATTTTATAATCTATAAATAGTAGTCAGCTATGATTTTTGATTGCAATCAAACTTGCCTACTATCACTAGTAGGTTTTAGTAAGCTCTCATGTTGTTAAAAATTGTTCATCATTCCTCAAAAAGCCAAATTATTCCCACAGCAAATACAAGAGATTTCCCACAACTTTGTTTTCCTTACCTCCCCCTTCCTGACTTGTCTGCAGAACAATATGACTCACACACAAAAAAGCACGCTTTAAAAATTCTCCAGTGATCTAACTAATCTAATACCATATCTGTTTGCCTCTCTGCCACTCTTTTCCCATAAGGACATATCTTCAATATTTGCTGGGTAATTTTTATTACTGAACAGCTGATATCAGCAACAGAAGATTGTGTTATTCAGAACATAGTACATTGACATGATTCTGTGTATTAATTCCCTCTTTGCCTTTGTCTAGTTTTCCCAAAACCATTGGAAGCTATTGTGGTGGCTCTATGGAAAAGCTATACACTTTTCCCTCCTCCCCTAATATCTGCAGCAAAACCATGTCAAAATGTTTTGTTAAATTTGCCATTTGTAATTTTAGAACCTTAGATATATGTGAGCCAGCCACCTGTAATTCATAATAATTGTTCAATATGTCATAATTTTCAGCATTCAAGTGTTCTTTTTAATCAGAAATGAAGAAGGGAAGATTCATAACAGCACTGAGATTTCTTGCTAAATTTCCCATCTGGTGAACCTGTCTCACTGGCACTAAAAATTTTTTTTCTATCTATTTGCAGCTATGGCTTTTGCCCCTGTGAGATCAGGGCTTCACCTGGCTAAGCCTTTTAGAAAATGCTATGAACAGTGCAATATGTAATTTTAAGTGGTGATGACTTCTTTTGGACTAGGAGGTAACAGCAGGCAGCCAGTAACTTGGTGGCACACCTTACACAAGGTGCTTCCCAAACCAGAGTATTTTCATCCTATTCAAGTAGTTTTATTGATTTGCTAAAGGCCAAAGGAAAGATCAATTTTAAGGAGGAGAAAGCATATTTAATGTATCCACAGTCCAATAATGCAACTTGAAGCAGCTGTTCTTAAGATGCATTAAAGCCAGGACAAGCTCTGATAATTATGCAGCTCCTTGTCTGCCTAATGCCTGTGCCATGCAGATAGGCTCTGCAGGAATGAAAAGAATTGCTGCTCTTCATGCTCAGTGTTTTGAGGAATGATTGTGAATCAATGGTTCAACAATTGCTGGAAGCATTTGAATACATCTTGCTTATTGGTTTACAACAAATGCATTTTCCTAGCCCTGCTTTTTGTGGCTGTTACTTATGAAAAGCAGCCGGGGAGGCTACAGGACAGAACAGCAGGCACAGCCTGAGGAGACCAAGTTCTTATTTCTTGTCCTGCCAGCACCTTACTGGGAAACCCTGGAGAAGTCAATCCCTTCTCCTAGCAGAATTCCCCCTTTTCTAAAGCCTGATTCTTCTAAGAATACACATTGAAAGCAAAACAAATCCCACCAAGTTAAAAATGTGGTTTAGGGCCCATGCAGATGAGTTGTGTGCATTTTCTGTGTCTGCTGGATGTCTCTGTACAGGCTCCCCGAGTGCTCTGCAGCAGTAACACCACTTACCCTTGTCTCTGGACAGTCAGAAAAACATGCATGCTATTTTGTGTCCACGAAGTAGCAAAGAAGGCAAGAAGATTGGCAAATCTGCATCTCACTGTAATGAATTTGAGTTTGCATAAGAAAAATATTTACTGAAGCTATCTGAGGCAAAGGAAAACAAACATCCTACTTTGAGTTCAGAACATCCATTGGAAACCACTGTGAAAAACAAAAGCTGCTCAGAAAATTAGCATTTTGTCACATACCGCTATTTTTTACATAAAATTACTTTTGAAAAAGAAAAGGGACTACAATAGACTGTTTCAAGGTTGGCTCAGAATTAATCAGTTAGAGTATGTGTTAGATTCCAATAACAACTGCAGCTCAATTGAGTTGCTTACACACCACATAAAAATTCTTTATTTCTATTTCAGATGCTTTCATATTTATATAGTACCAGATTTGCATTCCTGAGGTTCAAAGATGAAGATATGTGATAAAGATTTAGATACTCTAAAACTGGGTGTATTCAGTAAAACTGAACCATCCCAGAGCTATTTGAAATTGTGAAGGGTCAGAGATCAGTGCTTTTTAAAACCAGGTTCCACCATTGCATCTGAGGACATAGTTGGTCTTGAGTTATGAAAGTGCTGCTTAATGAGATTCATTTATGTGGCTATAAACTATAAACACAGTAGGTATGATGTGTGTTTTTCCTTTTCTTGCTTTTTTGTTTGGAAGTTTGTGTATATCCACTGATGTTGGAAACTTCTACTCTAGACTGACCCTTTGGCAGAACAGGTAGAATTGGTTGTGTTTTATACATGTTGTAACACACATCAAAGCTTTTACTGAGTATGTAATATAGACTTTGAAACAGTTTCTCTTAGAATGGTTGGCTCACTGCCAAAAACATTTGAACAGCTGAAAAAAAATGAATGTATGTGAAATAGGCAAAGGGTACATATTTTTTTCTATCAGTTTATACTCTGGGAAGAACTGAAAATTTTGTATCAAGTATGAAGGTTTTGAACAGATTTTGAACAAACTGCTAGTAGAATGAGTGACACAAAGACCTTGTTCATAAAAAAAACAAAAAACAACACCTTTTTTTTAAAAAAAAATAAATATTCCCCTCCAGAATTATAAAAAAACTGCTTTGCAATCAGGCTGCTTGGAAAGACTGCAAGAAACTTGTTAATATGTGTTGGGATTTGTGTAGCTGAGCTCTGAATGGAGGGAAAAATCAATTAACAAGAGAATGTGTACATTTTTAGTCACATCCACTTAAAAATGTTAAAAGAGACCACAAACTCTAACACTGAAGTATACTGTGAAGGCAGAAATTGTAGATTCTGTGAGATATGGCTGTCAGGACAGAATACTGAGTGATTTACAGGCTGTCTGCCATACTCTGAATAGCTGCCTGTCAATGCCACATGTGGCATCTTTCTGATAGAATACTCTTTCAAACATGTCCATAAAGGTGGCAGATATCAAGAGAGAGTGTAAAAGAGCTCCTGTGTTAATGCTTCAGAGAATTTAAATTAACAGTTAAAAAAGAGAATAATCTTAGGCATTACTTCTGTAGGTAGCAACATAAAACAGTTATATTCACCCATTTTCCTGTAAGGAGCTGTGACTTATCTTTTGAATACAGGAAATCCATGTATTTATGTCCCATGGTTTTATGTTTGAAAGAATTTTAGTTTCCTGCCATTAAAATTAAATTCTGAAGTTGCAAGACTCCCATTCCTATTAAAGGCTTCTAATGATCTATTTCTATTTGTAGTCATGGTTATATTTTCAATCCTTTCCATTGTAGACCTATGAGCTATAAAATTAACTTATTTTCTTGGAAGGAAGGGGAGCAGCAGATATCTCAAAATAATCAGACACTATCAGAGATATAATATGCATACAGTTCCTCTCTCCATCTTATTCCCTCCTCAAGGATCATCAGCGTTGCTCTATTGCTAAGTAGCAACTTATAACAAAAATAGTCAACCTAAAAGACTAACAAGAACTGAATACTTACCTTTATAAACTAAATGTCTTCTTATTTAACCTTTTTTCAATGTGTCCTGGTTTGGGCCAGGATAAAGGTAATATTCTATCTTGAACTTTTGCTTTCAGCGAAGTCTCTTCTAAGTAGCTGCACTTGCTGAAATGAACAGTAAATAAACTTTTTAGTAAGACAATGAATGGCTGAGGATAAGAAAATTCCTTGATTCTGAGGTGGGGAAGGAGGATTAA
The DNA here is from genome assembly GCA_038090715.1 of Florisuga fusca. Classification (NCBI taxonomy): domain Eukaryota; kingdom Metazoa; phylum Chordata; class Aves; order Apodiformes; family Trochilidae; genus Florisuga; species Florisuga fusca. The sequence continues at coordinate 69,086,579 of JAAWXA010000002.1, forward strand.
TTTCCGAAGGAACAACTTACATAAAATCAATTTTCTATCTGATGTCCCTGTCTTTGAAAACATGAATATAGATTTAATCATCCTGCCCTCCTCACAAGAGGCTCCACTGTTCAATGCTTGCTGAGCAAGACACTTGGACTTACTCCATCAACAGTGTCTGAGTGTCAATACTGGCACTTGATCTATGTCATTCTCTTGAGATCCTTCAGTCCTTACATAAGTTCTAAATTTCCATCCATTTCAATTTAAGTTAAGAGCAGACATCAGTGCTTTGAGGAATCAGATCTCTTTTTCTCCTTAGTATGATTTTTTTAAATGAATAACTTTATGAAATCGTAATTCTGGAAGTGAGCAATATCAGGGATTTTTAAAAAGCCTTCTAAAAATATTCTAAAGTACCATTTATAACTGGAATTCAAAGTAAGAAGAAATGTATCTAGGTGCTTTGAACTGTGTAATGTGCATTATATAGAAGTTTCAGGTCAACTGTTGTCTGTCCCTGCACTAAATTTTGCTTTTTGATCTTCACAATGTCATTGTTATGTTTCAAATATTACAGTGACCATAAGGGTTACAGCAGTCTGAAATCTTAAATCCCTTATTTCTGAATGCTAGAAGAGAAACATAATACTTCTATAGCATTTCAAGGCATTTTTTCACAGTGAGTAAAACAAATCACAAATGGCCACATACTGAAACAGTGAATCAGGACTGGGAAGTGACCATGAAGTAAGCTGCCAGCTATATCAGAGACAATGCAGCTGTAAATAACCCTAATGGTGCAGGAGTGTAACACAATTAGTAACATTTGCACCCTTAGAGGTGAAAACACATTTGATAGGCCCTTGATGCCATGTTTTCTGAAGGTCTTTGAGCACCTGAGGAGTCAACTTGATAAGAATCTGTGAAGAGGTGGAGGTCAGTGTATTTGGTTTTCCAACTGCAATTTTAAAATTCTAAAATAACGTAAGAATAGATTTTCTGAAGTTAGAAAGACTATATCAGAATAAGGTTCTTGTTCTGTTCTTTTAAACCGAGTCACAATTTATTCAAAATAAAATTCAATGATCATGTCTGCACTAGAAAAGCTATGTGGTGCTGGCTATGCAGAGTAGGTTGTAACTACACAAGTTTGTTTTACTGCTGAAAAAATCAGAGTTGTGGAACCATGCTCTAAAAAATACTGCAGGCAGCTGAGCTCTCCATTTACATATTCACTAGCATGTGAAACCAGAGTACAGTTCATTATCTACCTCATAGCTATTCATTGCTTTGAAATATGCAGCAGAAAATATTTCTAATTCTGTTTTCTACAGAGGCAATAAAAGGCAAATATTTTGCTTTCAAACTACTTCTAAAGGGAACAATATGTAAATATTTTAGCTCAGTGTCTGATAAATGTTTCTTCAGCAATATGATGCACATTATGATGTACATTCTTTATCATAAATATGCAAAGAAGCATAAACAGATTCTTCCCATACTATGGGAATGTGAACTATTAAAAAACTTGTATTCAGAAACATTCTTATTCCATTTGATAAGAAAAAGTTATAGCTTGAAAATTTCAGTAAACTAAAAACTCTCCTATTTTAATTCCCCTAGCAAAACACATAAAGTTGAAAACTAACAAGTTCATTTAAATAGAAGGAGGACACTGAAAATTTTGTAATATTGTCTGGAGAAAAGTGGATTTCTTTTTTTTGTATTACAAGAAACACTAAAGCTGGAGAATTCCAGGAGAGCTTTCCATGCCAACAGGAATCAACAGGAAAAAAACAAACCAAACAAAAAACCCCCCCAAAAAAACCCTAAACAAACAAAAAAACAAACAAAAAAAGGAAAAACTCCAAACAAAAATACCCCCCCCAAAAACCAAACAAAAAAATACAACCAACTAAAAAACAAACAAAAAACCCCACACCAACAAAACAAAGTGAAACAAAAGAAACCCAGATACTTTCACCCTGTGACCCTATTATTCAGTAAATTCAGAATAATTAACTCATCAAGAGAAATCGATTATTGATTGTATGTTCTTCCAAGCAAGCATTTTAGAGGAAAGGAGACTCTAGTTTCTGCTCATATGAGCAACTCCAGGTAAGCTCAGAGTGCATCTTTATTAAAATAGTTACATAGAAGCAAAAAATGTGTGTGCTGTTGTATACAGTAGACTTGTGATCTCTAATCACTATTTTTCACCTTGATACAACATCACACATCTCTTTGCATTGAAGAAACAGGTTAAGGTTAACATTTAACACACTTTTAATGTAAAGAAAGATGGCGTTGGCAAAAAAAATGTAATATGGTCTTCTTTCTACCTTCACATAGTGTCATCCATTTTTCTGGTCTTTAACTATAGTTCTGAGGTCAAACAGTGAATTTATGTTGATCTAGACCTATGCGTAAATATATACATATATAGATATAATACTCTGTTTGTACATTTATGAAAGTCCATATATTTAAAAGGCCATTTAAATCCAAATCACCTGACAGCTTTGTTCACTTCATGGACAGCACAATGTCTTGTATAGTATAGAAGTGAAAAGAAACAGCAAGAACCTCAGACGAGTGCAGTGAAAGTTTTGGCTTCAGTCATTACAGTTTGTAGATGGGACCCTAGGAAACAATTGAAAAAGACGGTAAAAATACAAATATTCAGGCAGCAACTTTATCTCTACTCTGATTGATAGTCTAAAGGGTCACTGATGATAATAACATATGCAAAAGATGAAAACACTTGAAATGTCCACAGTAAACACTAAACTTATATTTATTATAAATAGTTTTAAACTATTTTAAACAGATAATAAGCAAAGTACTCTTTTTGGTGAGTGGATTAAATTGATTTTTCCTAGTCAGAAGCACCTACAAAGAAATGGGAAATAATAATAATATGAAGGGATTTCCTACTTGTTTTCAACAGTGAATGAAGTAGCAATCTATTTTTATTAACTGAATAAATTTAAATCAAGAGAATATTCCCTTTGCAAATGGAGCAGAGACAAATAAAGTTGCTAAAAACTACTTTAGCTTTCTAACTGATGTGTTTAGGTAGTGACCTTCACTGAAGGACTGCTTTGGCTTCAAAATTTTAGAAGTATATATTGAAAAATAAATACTTATTTTGACTGAATTTAGTCAAAGCTATAGCTGATTAATTACTTCTTTCTAGCTTCTTATAATTTATCACAGAATTGAAAGCAAAAAGAGGTTTCTTTTTGTGCTATGGCTATCATCAATCCAAACAATGTATTTGTTTTGCATAACTTCTGAGTAGTGAAAATTACTCTGATTTGTATTTTAGGCATTCTTAGTTTCCACACGTCATTTTAGTGCCACTGAAATCATCCTTTAATTTATTCTTGAGAAATTAGGATTGCATTTGCTTTCAGTCCAATGTCTCCAGACTCTCTTGGTTTCAGAATACCATTTAGGCATGACCTTAAGACTTAGTAAGAGTTAGACAGACCTAATTTTAATTTTTATTTTGTTATTATTATTTTTTAATGTAATGATGCATTGACATGCTCTTAAAAATTAGACTAAAGAAATAAAAACAGCAGAAGAATCATAATTTCCATTTGTTCGGTTTCTGACATCCTGCAGACTTCGGGATCTCAGCAGGTTTGGGAACGTGGTTAAGAGCAGAGACCTTTCTGTGTTATGATGTTTTGATGCCCTGGTTTGTAAAATTCTGGTAGTGATTAAAAAAACGGGGGAGGAGGCATGTTTGGGAGAGACAAATATGTCATTTAGTTTGTTTTTAGTTTCTTTTGTTTGGCATTCTGTTTACTTATTTGATGATTTTGTTTGTCCTTGATATGTTAGAGAAAAACAATGACAGTGTCAGCTTTTCCCTGTGCTGCCACTGTTAATGAATATTTCCACAAGAAGAAACTCCAGGGACTTGACAGCTTTGGCTGATGTCTTTCCCTGCAAGTCCACGGAGGGAGTTGACTTTGGAAACTGTTTCAGAGAATATTAAAAACCATTTTGACTCTCTTCAGGAAGTAAATGAGAAAAGCTGGTGACTCCTAGGAAGAAAGCATGAAGTATTAATTGGAAGGTACCAGGAAGAAAGGTCAGTCCTGAAGGAAGAATATGCTCATTATCAGACATTTTCAGAGAACTAAAAAAAAAAAGTGGATGAATGAGCACCTGGATTTCAGTTATCTCACCAGTCAGCTCCAAGGATGGAGACTCACATGATATTCCAGTGAAAGCAGTGGGCATATGAAACACTAATAGTAGGCACCAAACAGCAAGACAATTACTGTGGAGAATTTTGTGGAACCATGTGAGCACCCAGGTGCCATTCCTTGAATCACAGAATCACAGAACTGTCATGGTTGGAAAAGACCTCTAAAATCACCAAGTCCAACCATCAACTCAGAAAAAAAACCCCACCATGCCCACAAGAGCATGTCCTTAAGTCCCAAATAGTGTTTGAATAGTCACAAACCTAGTGATACATCAACATGGTTTCAGGCATGAATGTGAAACCTGTCCTTTTGGCACACATAAATCTGTCAGAATCATTTCAAAAAGAAACCAATATATCTCAATCACAATGCATGTGCAATTGAGCAGAAGGTTGTTCCAGATGCTACATCAGTTACTGACACATCACAACAGGGCAAAAGATTTCAACCTGTTTCACTCCATCTTCTGCATCCTGAGTTTACCTAATAAATTGAGATTTGCTTGCCCGGAGGGTTCAGGACTGGAAGGACATGGGAGAACTTTGTCAGTACTGGAACCAGAGGCCAAACTGAAGAACTCTTGTGACTTTGTACTTGGTTTACCTGGCAAGATGGCAGCAATATTTTTGGGGGTGGTGAAGAGGTGTCCAGGGTTGTCCTGCCCCAGACAGAGACAGTTCCAGGCAGCTCCAAAAGCTCCCACCCCTGGGCACAGCTGAGCCCCTCAGCCACAGGTGGGCTTCTTGGGGAGCAGAAACCCACCGTGCACAGGACCCAGTGCCAGACATACTGAAGTAAACAGTTTTGAATAAAGGCTCAGGGAATATTCACACACTGAAAAAGTAAAATGAATTTTTCTTTTAAGGAATATTACCACTTTGTGACTAATATTTCTGAACTATATTTTAGCCTGTTTCTTTCCAGTTCTTTTTTACACTGGAAGAAAAGAACATACTTTAACAGCAGAATATGAACAGAACTACATGACTGTGAAAGGTGATATTCATATTGGGGAGGTTGAAAATTACACACCCAGGTGCTGCTGACCTCTGAGCAGCCAGGCAGTGCTGAGGATTGAGAAGATACTTGACTGTGTAACTACTGACTCTGACAATATAAATTAAAGAAGTAAAAAAAAAAAAAAAAGTACGATTTTACAGATTGTGATTGTTTCAATTTTCAAAAATTTTGCACAGAACATTCTGAACAGAAAATTTCTCCACATTCACATTTGTATTGTGAATGGTTATGAAAAACAAAAAAGGTAGAGCAACTTTTTTTCCTCTAGCAGTTACATTTGCTAGTACAGAAAACTCTGATTAAAAATAGTATTTAAAATTAGAAATTGTAATGATGTAAATTCTGACATTAAAAAGAAATCCTTATTAGTATGAAAGCAGCATATGAAAGGAAAACACTGACGTCAACCAGTCACCTGTCTTCTAAAACGTAAAAGAAATGCAAAAACCAAAACCAGCTTTGTCTTCACTAAAAAGCACAGCAAGATAAATTCTAAAAGAAGATAGAAACTGGAGTACATCTACAACAAAACCAGTTCCTGTCTGAAATAGTTATTAAAGGCAAATTAATATTTTTGAACATTAATATGTCTTTATAAAGCATAAGTTTCTATTAGAGCCTGTTGGCACTTACTGACAGAAATACTCCTTTGAAAGGAGGATTCCACTGGAAGGAAATTTTAAATAAAATTTTTTAATAAGCTTATCTAGCATTGCTCAGTCTCTATAATATAGTTCTGCTGATTTGTACAGTATAATAATATTCCTTTTCTAGTCATCACAAAAAGAAAGACATTAAATTCTGGCACTATGTCAACAAGAACCAGCTTCACCATGCATGGCTTGATGGCACAGGGCACCTGCTATAATGGGATCCAGAAGCCAGCTTCCCCCTGGAATAGCTCTTATATCTATGTGTGTGCGTGTGTGTATAGATATTTTTTCCTTCTTTAGTACTGTCAGATACTTACTATAGGCCTGACCCTGAAAATATGTAATGCAGCTTTTTCAAGACCAGTCTTTTTATTCTCATTACACCCTGTGACCCTATTTCTTTCTAATATGTAGTTTTGATAGCTGCTGTGTTTCCTATTCTCCATAAAACTTAACATTTTAGACTCCAGATATTTTAAAATGTAAGGTTAGGGTTGAAATAATTTTAATGAACTTGGATCACTGCAATTTAAGGTTCTCTTAAAAGCTAGTTCTTGGTACTACATTCTTCCTTCTGTGCTGGAAGAGGCACAGGGATGGCAGCCTAAGCAAGCACCACACGGATCTCAAACTTCTCATATATTCATTGCCTCTTGCCTCTTATTATGAGTGAGAAGCTTTCTCAAAGTAATTCTGAAAATACTGTTTTTAAGTTTGTCCTAATCACTTGCTTCCACAAAGATATATTAAAACCATTAATTGGATCCCTTTCTCCTGTGCAAAGCTTTTACAAGTCCTACAAGCACATATGGGACAAATCTATAATTTTTCATCTTTAATATTTATTATGTCTTCCCATAATCTAAATTATAGCCACTGTTGGACACAAACTATGTTTTAACTGTCTGTTTAAGAGTTATCCTACTATATACTCTGAATGTCACGAATGTCATGTCTTTGAATTAATGTCATGGCTGGCAAAGAATAATGTGTAAACAACAGGAAAAAAAATAATCCATCACTTCATAGTTACCTAATCACATGCAAAAAAGAATAAGGTACCCTTTAATTACATGTATGAGTGAAAAAGCTGTTTCAACTCCATCCTTTACCAGAAACAGCATTACATGAGAAGTTTAGGATTTCAAAGAAAGAGGAAACACAAAACAAAACGAAATAAAATTTTCTAATATGAATGAGTGATGAAACAGAAAGTAAAAGTGCAAAATGTAAAGTCCTATCTATATAATTGTCCCGAGTCTTCAGAAAACATGATATCACAGGTGTATTTTACTTCACTGAAAAGTCAGTCATGTAAAGAGCAATTGTTCATTATGAAATATAAATGATTTTTTAAAAATTCCATCAGTCTTGTTACTGAACTGTTCATATGTTGTAATGAAATGGTGCAGAATCCAAAAGTCATTCCCTGAAAATCTTGAACTTTACTGAAAACTTTAGAATGATTTAGCAAGATGAAACTATTATGCCTTAGGTGTTAATATGAAAAACCATCTAAAAGATTGTTGAGTGTATAGAATCTATGGTAAGGCTGTCTTTGATAGTTCCAATTTACTTATATTTAGTCCTGCATATCAAGATGGAAAAAGCTTTTTGGATTGTTTTGTGCTAGTTTGTTTCTTGCTCTGCCATTTTGCTTGGATTACTATTTTTGAATGTTATGCTCTGTACATTTCTGTTTCAGTTCCTAACTTAGATGACTGCCATGAGACCATAAAATGTATGAACTTCCCATGAAACAAAAGATTGTTGCCAGCTATAAAGTATTTTACCATAATTTCTAATTAGCAATTTTATTGTTTTCAGCCTCATTGAGTGTCTGCCCTTTGCACATTAAGGAGTAGGATGACCATTTGGCACAATTCTGTAGGAATACAATCTCCTGTTTCAAGGTACAGGTCCTCACTTTGTATATATTGGTAAGCAGATATATATAGATGTTTTGATAATGTAAAGAAAAAAAATTGAGGGAGAGTTTATAATATACTCTTTATTAGAGAATATTTGTACTGCATCAAATAGATAGAATTATAAAACGTTTCCCCCTACAATTCTAAGTGCATATGCACTTTATTAAAAATAAAATTTAAAAATATATATTCTTATCTTAAAAGAATTTGTGGTTTGAAGATGGGAGTATGGGGGTGTTTAAGTATTTCTTTTGTATAAGCCTGGTGATCCTCTGAGATGTAACTTGTGGACTGAAGTACATCCATTTTTTATCATACACATAAAGATTAAATGAATGTAAGGAGCAAAGGCCACAAAGTGATGTAGCATAGCAGTTAGGGCCTTGAGGTTGCTAGCAGGGGGCTTTTGAAGCTGTCACCAGTACCAGCCTCCTTTTGCTAAGATACTTCAAAGGACATTGGTCCTTTTCCCTACAGTCCTGACTTCTATTCACAAGTACAGAAGAAAGAACCAACAGCCCTGCACTGAACTTCAAATTCATCATGTCAAGCTGTCAAGTAGTTCATAGCTCCTAAAATTGCAACCTGACATGCAAAATCCAGACACATGAGGAAAGGCAAGGAAAAAAATTCCTGTCCTAAAATTTTTGGGGATGGGATGAGTAGTCAGTTAGTATTTTCCTTGTTAAAGAAAAAAATGAAATCCACTTAGTATTTCATAAGATATATATACAAATAAGATATATACATTCTTACTTCATAATATATATTGCTACTATCAAAAGGTATGTTGTTTCTTGTTTGTTACCGTTATCTTATTTCATAAGACATTGTTACTGTTGTCTGCACTGAAAATATGGTATTTAATAGCTTTTCAAACTTTTTGACTTTTAAAAATGTATATTATAAACAAAGATTTTTTGGTACTGTTATTCTAAACACTCAGGAAGTGCAGATTTCTTGTATACTCTCAGTTGCCACATGTAGTTGTACTGTCAGCATGCACAGGTGCTTCAAATTTTTTTCTGGACCATCCCGTGAGACCTTACATAGGAAGCCACACAAGGAGAGGACCACTGATCATATGTCAGAGAAAATGCTGTGGCTCATCCTTGCTGCAGAAAAATGTAACCTTTTGTTAGATGCAAGAGACAGGACACAGACCTCTCCACTGCTCTCTGATCCCAAAGAGATCCATGTATCAGTTCAGTACATCTGCAGGACAGGTTATGCAAATGCCTTTGGTATAGGCAATCATAGTTACTATAGTGTATAATCCTCCTTTTCTGAGGCACTGTGGCTGAGGAAGGAGCATCCCAAGCATAAACATGGAAGAGTGACCTAGTCAGAGTCCTCTGGGCCCTGCTGATTTTGTGCATCTGGCTAAGTAATTTGGAGAGCTCACTTCTGTCTGCACCTCTGGATTTTTAAAATGAGAATGACAGAAGGTTTCTCTGCACTCTGTCTTCGAAATGTGAAGAAAAGCTCAAAGCATCACTATCAGCTTATGAACTTTGAATCATGAGTACACATTTCCAAGTAACTGGCCCGGCAACTAAACCAAGTAACAGATGCCCTGTATTAATCCCCCTCCCCTCCCTGATAAAGAAAGGAGAGAGAATAAGGGAGAGAGACTTATGTGTTGGAAACTAAACTACACAGCTTTAATGAAACAGTAATGATAAATAGGAAAAAATACTAAATATATACAAATATACAGGAAAATTGATACCACGTTCCTCCCCCCCTTTCACCTACTAACTCTCACATCACCACGGAGGCTGCAGGGCAGCCCCGGGAAAGTCCAGGCTGGACCCCTGGGGTCAGGAACAGTCAGGAGCTGGAGGCAGGAACACACAGATTCAGGCTGGCACGGATCAGGACCACAGGCAGAGGAACGGACAGAATCCTCCCAGGATGCCAAAGCAAACAGGACAGGTGAAGAAGGGGAAGCAGGAAGGGAAGGAAAGAAGGGGTTTGACCCTTCTGATCCCTCAAATTTATACTGAGTATGACGTGTATGGGAAGGAATATTCTGTTTGGTCAATTTTGGCCATCTATCTTGTCCGTTCCTCCCCAAAGGAGGGATTCAGGTGTGACCTCTTTACTCGTTTTCTCCTTCCAGAGGGCAAAATGTTCCTTGGAGATGAGCAGTGTCCTTGGCTCTGCATGCCAGTCTCTGGCAGTAACTATAAACATCCAGTGTTATCAGTCCCAGAAGCAGACACTGTCTGAGAAACTTGCTGTTAATTTCAGCAAGTGCAGCTACTTAGAAGAGACTGAGCTGAAAGCAAAAGTTCAAGACAGAATGTTACCTTTATCCTAGCCCAAACCAGGACACTACTTTAGGATGACATCCCACACCAATCTGAGCCAGTCTAGGAGACTGCCAGTGTACAGTTAATCCAGTTTACTTGCCTGTTTTCAATAAGATCCTTTCTTGGTAGGTGCAGTTCCAGGAGGTGAGACTCACATCAGCTCACCCTACAAAAAAGTGACCACAGGTCTAGGCGGGGAATGTGACATTCAAAATTACCATCCTCTCTCAATTCCATCAATAAAATAATGACTGCAAAGCCCATGGTATAGACCCAAGTTCTTTGCACTTGATTTAAAGGACTTCAGATGTTTAAACTGCTGCCTTTAAGTCAAAAAAAAGAAAGGAAAGCACTTCCAAAGATTGATTTCAGTTCACTGATGGTGTACATCAAGAGGTTTTTCCTTCTCTTCTTTGTAGGCCAAACTCAGGTGTGAAGCCTGGGCATGTCCTGCATTCTTATGAATATGTAAGGCATAAAAACTTATATTTGTCTCTAGAGGCAGGAATTGTATTAGATTGCTACAGGAAGCATTTACTAATATACTAGTAAAATTATTCTAAACTGCTTTAGTACTATAATATTTTCATATATGCAAGAAATCTTTTTTTCTAGAATGTGAGTGTAAATCATACAGGAAGGTATGCAAAACAGAACAGAATATGCAAATACAATTCCTTGAAATTTTTAATTAAGCGATATGCTCTGGAGTACACAGCGTGCACACTGAATGCTTGAGGACAGGAAGAGACTTTATATTTAGATCGTATTCCAATGACGACCATTTGTGTTGCTCTTTTCTGACCACCAGAAAATGACTTGCTGAATTGCAGTACCCTATTATCTCTGTTCTGGTTTGAAAATCCAGTCACATAGGAAAACTAGAAAATCTCATAATTAGGACTTGACTTGACTTTGACAGCTGGAGCATGCAGTGTGTGCACAGCATAGTTGCTCTGACATTCTGAAATATGAAAATGCAAAGCCACCTGAGAGACCACATGAAAAAAACTCCATATCCTAAACTGTGCATATTATAAAACTTGGAAGCTCTCAACACAAGTTAATTTGAAATCTCTCCTTGTCTGTGATGAACAAGTAGTACTGCCAGGCTTTTTGGTAGAAAGGTGAAAATTTCAAGTAAGGTCCCCATGTTATTCCATGATTACTTCTCTGAGTAGCACATCACTTAAACTGAGGTCAGAGTTAATATGGACCTCCCATCATCAGAAAGAAGGGAGAAGGGAAGTAATATTTGCTTTGCTTACTATATTAAATTAGTATTTTCTTATTACTTACATATGCAAAATATAGCAGCTTAATTAATTCTTTGGGGCCACAAATATTTGAACACATGTTCTTAAAAAAATCACATCAGAGTTTTGACTAATTAGGTTGATTTTACTATATTATGCATTTCTTGTTAAGAGGAATGAGAATTTCACCTTTGTATGAAACAAAAAAATTTTGATTTCATTAAGCAGAGAAGCAACAATCGTTGGCATAGGATTTGTGCTGAAAAAGGAGGAAGCTCACATATAGTGTGAGAATTGAACCATGGTGTCATAAGTATGGGTTTTGAAGACCTGTTACTATGTAAAAGAAACACAGGAAGATTAATTTCTTCCAGAATTGCTGGGTTATTCCTTTGATGACAAATTAGCTCACTTTATGAGTCTGATCAGACTGTGCCATGCCATCTTTATAAACCTTTCCCACTCCTTCAGATGTCAAAAAAAAAGTATACTTCATGTTCTGTCTGGAAGGAATATTTTTAAAAGTCACCCCTAGAGCTATATCTCTTGTGAACAGTGAGAGTGCCATGTTAAGGTATGGAATTTTAATTTACTCAGGTATTTAAGAGAGTTCCTATCAGTGAAAATGTAAATTGCAGTAAAATAGTCAACAGCAGATGGGAAGTATCTTTCACAGAGACAGGTGCTAAATGCTCATTTTAATACAGAAAACTGTCCCCTTTACTGAGAAAAAGATACAGAGGATTTTTCAGTGAAATAGAGAAGTGACCTGGCTGCTAAAAGGAGGATCTCAAAAGAAAAATGGGTGAAAAATATATAAAAAAACATGATTCTTGTCTTCTTCTTGGCCCCAACCATGCCATCCTCCCCTCCTGTGTCATGTCCTTCTCGTCTGCTCTCCATGAGGTTTTTGTTGAAGCAACTGATAATCATACTTTGATTCTACATATATTTATTAACATGAGGTAAATACATGAAAGAGTATTGCTTAAATACTACCAGTCCACCTCAAGCACACCATTTCCCCAGTGTGGCTACTTTCTTTGTTGTGGTCTCAATCAAAAAATCGGTAATAAAGTGTACTTACGATAAAATATGCTTTTTTAATAAAGAATGGCTGTCAAATTATACCCTATTATATACAACATATCAATTAATGTAGTGTTTTTTCTCCAATATAAACAAAGCATTTTCCAGTTGCAAGAGAGGTGGAGAGAAAGGGAAAGGACTTGGATACTGAAAAACTATCCTTCCTTCCTTACCAGTCATTGCCTCAATGTTACGAGGATTACAGAATATAATGTAAAATGAGATCCCCTTCAAATCTAGACACTTTTGTTAAAAAATCTGATGAAGTTCCAGTCTATTGTTAGGAAGACTGTGAAGCACCCATTAATTTTCCAGCCAACTCCGATATGCCAAAATAAACTTTCAAAGATAACTGAAACACTGATAAATACAATTATTTTCTTTTGGTTTCTTATCATTTGTGTCATTAGTAACTTGCTGTAGAGGTTTCTGTCTCTGCAAAACAATGATAGGTATTTTACCTATAGTTACCTGTTATATAGTTACCTGTAATCATTTCAGTGAGAGGACGAAAGCAGCGACTCTTAAAAATGAATTTTAAGGTGATGTAGAAGTGTCTAGTTTCCCACTGCATCATTCCAGTATGAAGAACTGGTGAGCACTGACAGCCAGGAAAGCACTCCACATAAAGCAAGCACAATACAGCAAGGAATATACTTATATACTAGTGCTGTACCAGAAAGCTCAAAAGGTTCTGACTATGAGCTGTTCACAACTGTAACATTATTTTATTGTTAGCTTGCTTTCTGGGACAGTTATAGCTCATGCCATTTATCTCTCTCAGAATTGTCTGGGCTCTTTTAATAATTTGCATTATAGACAAATGCTAGGCTCCCTGAATCACTCTGTGACAAAAGACTAGTTTTGGTGGTTTATGAAACATAAAGCCAGCATCCATAATGATCTTGTATTTTCATTTCTGTTCATGATTTGGGTGGTAAGCATTCACGGCATATGAAAACCAGAGAAATGTTAGTTATGAGTTCCATACAGCGAGAACTTCTACAGAGTGGATGAACCACATAGCCTGCAGCCCTAAAAAGAGGATTTCTGGAAATTAGGTAGGGTATAAACTAAGAAAACTACATGAGAGCATGGTTGCTAGGCAAAAGGGTCCACAGCATCAATTGAAATGACACTGTGGAAGGGAAAGGTGCTACAAATTTTTATCATCCTGTCTTCGGTGTGTGATTTCTTGCTGTCTTTTTACTCCAAAGCATCTTGCTCTCATCAGTTGGGCTCCACATACCTATTTTTTCCTGATCTCTACCTATCATCTCTGTTTATCCCATCAATCTTGTTCTGTTGTTACAGGCACAAAACATTCTCTTCCTTACTACATTGAGAAATAGCAGATTTGACAGAAATAACATGAAACAGCTTTCTTAGTAGATGCCACAATTACCCATCATGTCACATTGTACCTGACAAAAGGTCATGACCTTCTACTTTTTGGGAGTCCAAAGAGATGCTTCACATTGAGGTAGGTCAGAAGAAATTAGATATTGGTGGGTGGCATGTGTGGTAGATGATGCTGAGCGGGTGTCCATGTGCCTGTAAGTTGGCATCATACATCACAGAATCATAGAACCACAGAATCATAGAATCATAGAATGTGCTGAGTTGGAAGGGATCATCAAGTCCAAGACCTGTCCCTGTGTAGGGAACACCAAGAATCACACCATGTGCCTGAGAGGGTCATCCAAATGCTTCTTGAACTCAGGCAGGCTTAGTGCCATAGCTACTTCCCTGGGGAGCCTGTTCCACTGCTCAACCACCTTCTGGGTGAAAAATGTTTTCCTTATATCTAACCTAAACTTCCCCCAGCACATCTTCCTCTCATTCCCTTGGGTCCTATTGTTGGTCGCCAGAGAGAAGAGGTCAGCACCTGCTCCTCCTCCTTACCTAGGGAGGAAGCAGGAAGGTCTCCCCTGAGTCTCCTTTTCTCCAGGCTGAACAGACCAAGTACCTTTAGATGCTCCTCATACAGCTTTCCCCCTAAACCCTTCACCAATCTTCATAGCCCTCCTCTGGACACTCTGTAGTAGCTCTATGTCCTTTCTGTACTGTGGTGCCCAAAGCTGCACACAGTACTCACAATGGGGCCACACCAGTGCAGAGTGAAGTGGGCAGTCACCTCCCTCAGCTGGCTGGCAATGCCAGGCTTGATGCACCCCGGGACTCAGCTGTCCCTCCTGGCTGCCAGGGCACACTGCTGCCTCATGTTCAACTTGCCATCAAGCAGAACCCCCAGATCCCTTTCTGCAGAGGGCTCTCCAGCCTCTTACTCCCCAGGGTGTATGAATACCCAGGGTTACTGTGTCCCAGGTGCAAGATCCAGCACTTCTCCTTGTTAAATTTAGCAGATAGCATTCAACATCTTCCACTTGTCACATCAGTAAAACAGACATGTGACAAACACACTGCATTCAGTGTGCTTGGTATCATTTTGAGAAACCCATCCTTCTCAAAAAAAAACTACCAAAAACTGAACCCCACCCATTCTCCTGCCATACTCAAACACACCTCCTACAGATAATATTTCTTGTTCTGTGTAATTGATCCCCCAGAGAAGAGGTTTAACAATGCAGGCTATATGGTAATCTATTCTGTAGTAACTGATATTTTCTCTATTTTGTATTCTACTGCTGATTTTGTTTCTATTTGCATCATTACCAGACTGTGTAATGGTGCAACTTTAAATCTGAAGACTTAAAGAAATCGCAAGACTTAAAGAAAGCTTTTTACTGTGCATCAGCAGAAACTTTCACACATGATTTAAGATAGAATTGCAACAGCACAAAATGCCAACAATATTAGATGAAGAGCTGAGCTACTTAAGGACAAGCAGAACATTTTCTTTATCTGATACTAGCAAAATCAGCTTAATCTACAGCATTCTGCTTATTTTCCATTTTGTAAATTTCTGCATAGAATTCATAATAGAATTGAAATATTTCCTCCGGTATGAGGCTTTGTAACCAATTATTAGAAAGACTAACAGGAATCTCTATTAAAATGTTAATTACTTTTTTGTAATAGCATTGACTTATCTCCAAAGCTTGCTCCAAAGATTTCATCTACATAGGAAAAGAACATATTAAAATCAGATAACGTTTAGATCAGTAATATTTTGGAGAATTTGATCTCCAAAACTATAACTGAAAGCTTTTGTAAAACCTAGCAGTAAATGGGATTCTTTCTACTATAGTCTTCTCAAGTACAACCAGAAAGGTAAATGAATTTACATACTGATGATATGTTTACAAAATATTGTTCTCTTGAAGAAGAAAATGACAGTACCAGGAGAGGTGCTATGAACTTATCCTGATAGCTGTTGGGAAATAGCACTTTTGATCTTCTGCTATAAATGCATTGTATGCTTTGAGAGACAGAACTTCACCTCCAAAGTAAAGCAAGGAGAATGCATAGGAATCACTTTAGTAAAGGCCACTGAGCGGATAAGTCTGCACAAGATATTTAGAAAGTTTATATGTTGGTAAATCAAACCTCTTTTCTACCACAATAAAGCTATCACCAAAATCAAACAGGTATCTGAAAGAGTTACCTGTAATTACTTAAAGATTTTCTCATCAGAATAAGGGTGGGCAGAAGAACAGAGAAGCTGAAAGTTTTTTAGATAATCAGTGAGGATATTACTTTTTTGATAATACATAAATATGAAAAGGCTAAGGTAGCAATAAATAATGTTTTCAAGAATGACTGAATTTCCTTTTTTTTTTCATCATGTTTTAAGTGTTCAGAGGTTTACACTTTTTTAGTCCAAACTCTGGCATGTGTAGCTTTGCAGGTTTATAACACTGCCAACCAATTCTGAATAACAAACAAATATGCAAAAACCTATTTTGTTCCTGAATATCACATATGTAATTTACCTCACTGCCACCAGTGGGATTTTTGCTGTTCACTTCTGTGTTCTTTTTCCACAGTCCAGGAATAAGAGAAATATTTATGTTCACGAGATAAACTGAATAATTGGGAAGAGACTTCAAACGACAAGCATGCTAATAACTTAGTGAAGATAGACAAGACCATCATGGGGTCTAATGAATAAAATTTAAAAAGATGGAAAGCAAGAAACAAGGGAAGTTTATTCACTTCACATTTTTTTCCAAAAAGGAGCAGCCTATGAAAGAAAAACAGATCAGCCACGTAGGAAAACCACCAAAGCTTTTTTGCAAGAGAGAGATAGCAATTATTTTCTGGCTGCATTGGTTTCATGAGCCAATTACCTGTGTGTACAAGCAACATAACAATGGGATTGATAATAGCAGGGTAATGTAGGTGTTGTTTACCCCTATCCAGAAAAAAAACTGATTGTTTTCACTCTTCATCTACCACGCAAGTATCACTTGAAGGAACAACATAGAATAGGTAACAGAGAACATCAGTATTAAAAAGCACTTAAAAAGAACATAATCTTAATTAAAATAAGAATAGAAACATCAGGAAAAAAACAATTTAGTCATAGAGCAATATCTAACTGTGAAGAAAAGAGTAAGTTCATCAGAATTCAGAGGCTGCTCCATGGGGCACAGTCTTCAGTATTGCATTGCTTTATATATTGGCAAGTGCAAAGCCTTCTGGTTCTGATCCAAAAAACCTGTTTATATACACATATCCACAGTTTTAAGTACATAAATAGTGATGGGATTACTTAGCTGCCTACTTCTCATATTAGGTCTATTTTCCTTGACTGGAGGAATCAGTGAGTAAGCAAATAACAAGTAAGTAATATAATAAAAGGAGTACCATGTAGGTGCTAATTATCCCCAAATTAGGACTGCACAACTCAAAGTGCAACTTAAGTGACTGGGCTTTGTTTTCAGATGTGCCAAGCATACATAACTTGGCTAAAGATAATGGAATTCATAACCACTTAGGCTCTTTTGAAGATATGTCTCTTTTTAGCCTCAAAGTCTTCCAAATTTTCTTTCTGTTCTGTGCAAGTCATTATCAACTTCATTTATAATAAGGTTCCTAACTTACAAATGAACTATAAAAACCTGTCAAGCTAATCACATAGCATTGATTTTAAAATTTATTTATTTATTTATTTATTTATTTTAGGATCTGCTCTTTAGACAGGTACTAATTTGTGTGGGCCATAGAATTTTTATGAGCATATTCATGCTTAATGCACGGAGAGTATATTGATTTGTCAGGTCAGTATTGTTTTTCCTCTTTAAGACCTTAGACATATTCATTTAGCAAGTTTCTGTCTTAATTGTTTATTATGGATACTAGAGATTACTCCTAGCCACCTAGTGCACAGACCTACAATATTTTTAAATGGTCAGTTCCTATAAAAGTGAAGGGGCTACAAACTGGCAAAGTACATTACAAATAATACTTGAATACTTGAATTACAAGTTTGTCTTGGGCTTCTCTGCACAGACACTGGCACTTCACTGCAGAGACAGAAGTAAACTAAATTACACAACTTCAGAATACATGTAGCTCTTGTCAGACTAAAGACCTGTGGACAGCAAGAAAGCACTGCTTATCTGTAAGCACCACCTGCTGGTTTTTAGCTGATCTTTCTGCAGAGTAGCTGAGAAACAGCATGTACAGGTCATGGTCACTTTGTCCATTACACCAAAGCTTGACAAATCACACCCAAGCTGCAGAAAGGCAGTAATTTGATATGCATTATCACAGTGAGGAATGTGCACCTCTCATTAGGTCCTGATGCTTTACAGCCATCAGAAATACTCTAACAAAACGTTTGCTACATTATTAGCAAGAACAAAATCAACAGTGACAACAGACACTTTGTATCTACCGTGCTTATTCAATTAATAAATGTTCTAGAGTCTTAAGAAAACCAGAACTGCCACTTCTTAACGATAAATTTTTATTACTGAGAATGCAGTGCAAACTGAGGAATTGGCATATTCTCTGATATATACAAAAAACATACTTTAATACAGATGAATCAGAATGATTAAATATTTCAGAGTTGAAAGCATAACTTCATTCAAGTTTCATGACTGAACTAGATATTCACTTCTGCGATGTGTACACATTTCTCATAGTGAATATCCTAATCAATTACACAGTGAGAAGGAGAGCTTACACTATATAACATATATTAAAACATTGGGGGTTTTTGAAGCTTACTTTGTTTTCCTCCAACACTTTTTTTACATGTAAACACTTCTTTTATTCTGCTTCACCTCATTTTGTGTCTGACAGACCCTTCCATTTACTACTTCTATGCTTTAAAAAACCTCTAAATTATCAAAGCAAATCAATACCACCAGTTTCTTATTGACAGAGTTGATCAAGGACAAGTTATTTATGTAGAACAGAGAGAAGGTAACATGAGATACTGTAAGAGGTCTGGTTGCAGTCCAGATGCTGTGGGTTGCTCAACTGGTACTGAATTTCCAAAGTCAAATAAGCTAACAGTTTAATCTAATAAACTAACAGCCTAACAAACCTTTTTTATCCAAGGAATGATAGGATATGACAGGAACTCATAGGATAGCTGCAGCCTGTTAGGGTGGCCATGAATATTACCAAATTCTTTATTTTACTATAAAAAAAAAAAAAAAAAAAAAAAAAAAAAAAAAAAAAAAAGGCTAGTGCCAATGAAGTATCCCGATATAAAAGAAATTATAATCATTCCTCTGAGAGGAGGACCTGAATAAGGGATTTGAATTTCTGCTCTCATTCATGACTCTCTAGCAGGCAGGTAAAAGACAGACATACTTTGGATTAATTGTAGATGCACTAAAAATCACTGTTCTCCTTTGTGAATTGGACCATGCAATTTCCATGGCTGACATTTACATTGCCTTTGATTCATGCTTCACCCACTTTACCTAATGGTATTCAGAGCAAATGAGAACACACCTGTTGAAATGAACAGAAAATAGCTGGCGGGAAACTTGACCTCCTGTCACCAAAGGAAACTGCTGAGGGAAGAAAGACGTTACTTAGAACAAAATATATTATCTTTTTTTTTTTTAAAAAAAACCCACACTGTTATTAAAGATGAAAAATTAAAACTACTTTTTGGTTGTATACTGAATTCTGAAAAACAGGGCTGAAATATCAAATCAGTCTTTGACAAGGGGCATCTACATGCCCCTTATGAATGAATCACATTTATGCTGATAAAAACTTACAAGGCCTGCCATAATCCAGAGATGTACCGAGTCTTCCACTTTGATTTTCAGTCAGTAATATCCTTCACCTTGTTTTCCCTCAACAGACTGCATACTCACAGCATACTGAGTATTCTGTGACTACAGGTGTCTGATGAAGATGACAAAAGGCAGACAAAAAATTCCTTTTTGTTAGATTTGGATGATTCTGAATGCTTTAATTTAAAACAAATTATTAGGTAACACATGGCCACACTGTGTGCCTATTGATGACCCATGGAAGTTAACAGACTCTACTACACTTTACCAGGTTGAAACAGTTTTAGAACTGTTCCCACTGCTACAAAAATGAATAATGTACCCCCAAATTGGTATGTATGGGTGAAAGCATTCCTTGAGATCTACTATTTACAACAAGCATTTGTACTGTCTTCAAAATAAGGGTTTCAAACTGGTGCAGCCTATAATAACTTTCCAAGATTAAACGCATAAAACATTTAAAATAAGGGGGCGGTTTGTACCTGAATTTCTCATTAAAAATATGCAATATTCCTCGTCCCTAAACTTTAGTAACTAATAACAGGTGTATCCCATAGTATAATATGAACTTGGATTTTTTTCCATTATTCTATTAAGCCAGAATATAGTGGCACAATGTAAGGAGAGTTGTAAGCTAAATGTCAGGAACACTTTCATGACAAGAACACCAGAGATCTTTGGAATATTCTGTACTTGGAAGTGAGAGAAAGTGGTTATCCACCACTTTTTCACCTGCTGAAAGGTGTAGCGATCACTAGTGCACAGGACACTGTTCACTGTTTTTGTACTTATTTAACATTTCATTCATACCTTCATTAAGGTTTTCTGAAATGTCACGTATCAATGTCCAAATGAGAGACTTCCATTCATTATCAAGACTCTTGCTGTCAGATCCAGTACATACGCATCATACTTCAGCCCACAAAGAGATATTCTGAGTGCTTACACAGGTGAGTTGCTTATTCTGGAACATAAATCTTCTCTGTAAATGGTTAAGCCATCACATTAGTCTACCTCTATATGGAAATGACTGCTATTGTTAAAATGAGAAAGGAAGATGACTAATGAAGAGGCTTGGCTAAGATTAGATTTTAAATCTGAGGAACTGGTCACCTAGAAGAAAAGTGGAAATTTCTCTGATTTAGACTACAATAAAACATTTCATGACGTATTTCAAAATAAAACTCACTACTCAGAGGAACTGCAGATAGCACTTGGAAAAAAACTGTAATGCTATGGAATGCAAAAAGAGTAGAAAATGAAAGCAAATTATGCTTAGCTTGGAGTAAGGGAGGCAAATACTCTGAAAAATATAACGAAATCAAAGACACCTATGGAAATAGTACATTTTTTTGAGAACAGGGTTTAGTGAAGGATACACGGAGGTAAGCAGTTTACCTAGTTTTAATTTGACAGTATAGAGTGTATCTACTTATCCCTGCCTAAAACACCATTCACGTTAATCCACTTTATATTACAGAAAATAAAAGGTAGATGGATGAAGAGTTGGTAATGAATATTAAATTATACATTTATTTTAATATGACTTGTCAGTAAGAGTAATCCAATAAAAGTGTGAATCCTGAACACAGAGACAATATATCATTAAGCTCAGAGATATTATTCCTATATGGCTCTTCTTACTGCAATGGAAATATTTTATTGTATTACAAGCATCAGACTGTCATAAGGATATCGACATTTTGCAAGTTCAAAAGAAAACAATGAATTTCAGAGAGCTCAAAGTACTAAATTGTACAGAAAGAATGAAATCTTTAAACAACAACCCTAATATGAAATGGATGCAACACCAGTATAGTTCCAGCGAAGCTTCTGTGAAGCCCTGACACATTTGCAGTTGCCCTACCATATTTCTTACCTAAAAGAAGGCTAAGAGATCAGACAAAAACTGTTGAAAACAGTGGGACGGCATTCAGAAGGTTTTTGTTAAGCTTTTGACAACATTCAAGATTTCTGATACTTGTTCCAGTACTTGTACTTAAATATTGTACTTTGTACTGATACTCGTTCCTGTATTTAAAGGGCACCTACAAAGAAGATGGAGACTCCCTGTTTAGATGGAGTCACACGGAAAAGACAAGGAGCAATGGGCACAAGTTGCTCCTTAGGAGATTCTGATTGAACACAAGAGGAAAATTTTTCACTCTGAGGACAGTCAGACATTGGAATAGTCTCCCAGCGGCAGTGGTGGAATCCCCCACTTTAGAAAGTTTTAAGTCTCAGTTCGATGAGGTGCTGAGACATCTCATATAAACAATAAAATTAGAAAGGTTGGACCATATGATACTTGAGGTCCCTTCCAACCTTACATTCTATGATTTCAACTCCAAGTCCTCTTACCACTTTCCTGTCTTGTTTAGACCAAGTAGATAATCCTTCTGTAATCCTTTACTGCGCTTATAATGGTGCTTTCTTTACACTAGGAACTTTCTGGAGCAGAAAATACACCTTATTATGTTTATCTAGCTATACTATTACATTCATGGCATTATCTATAGTTAACATACCATTATCTATATATCGTTCATGATATGACTACTGTGAAATTGATGCTTAGTGACAGAGGAAGCATTTATAGTTTGCAATTAGGGCAAGCAAGAAAAGTGGACTAAATTAAGGAGGCAAAGGTAGACAAAATATGAGAAATGGATTGTTGTTAATGAAATGGTTTCCGTGGATAAAACTTCATTGTGTACTAAGGACTAATTGCTCTATCTGAACATATAGGGGAAATCAGGTTTTTGCTTAAGATGGCCTAGCAGGTCTCTTGTCAAATTTGATGTAAAAATGCATCAGTACACTAATTACAACCCAGTAATAAAAAAGAAGGATTCTCATACTATCCATTTAGGAAGGCAGACACAGTCATTAAAACATTTTTTTCATAGGCATGGAAACTAAATTAAAATTGGCTGAGAACAGAATTTCAGTATGTCAGTCTTTTCAGTTAAGTCTCTAAATTTCCAGAGACAGTACTGGAAAACATACAAACTCAAATAAACCATGCTTTTACTTCTTACCCCTGTTCCTCTTACCTGCTTACATCATTTTCTCCACTTCTTCACACCCCAAACAAATCAAAGAATTCCTTCTTGTATCATCTGCTCCTTTGGCAGCAGAGATTTTCTCCTCGGTAACTTTCTTCTCATTACCTGAAAGGTGATAAGCTGCTTATAGCTGGAGTAACAGCAAATTTATTTTGATTTTCTGTGGCCAACTGTTTCACTAAAAATGTGTTGTTTGAGGCTTCTCAAAATTAGATAGGTCCATAATGTATCTTTCCCTGTTATAATGACTTTTTACAATCTGCTTGACTGGAAGACAACAAATGCAATAACCCAGAACTTGGTGACAAATTAGCTAGAACCCCACAAATGTAAAAGGCTGAATAAAAGAGGGAATTGTGGTCTCCTTCATGCTGAAGTGCTAAGACAAATTTACTGACGTTTGACTTATGAAGCTTCCATGAATACCAGGACCTGGAAATCTTTTTAGTCTTTGGGCCATATACCTCATTGTCTGAAATACCTGAAAATTAATTCAAAGCATCTGAGGCAAGAATAATGAAATCTGCTTAAGAGACCATAATTAGAAGTTTATAAAAAACAATTTAACATAATAAAACAAGGACTTTGAAGAAAAGTGCTAAGGGGTCTCCAACTCCAAAATGAAATTCACAAATACTATATAGCAAGCCATGGCAACAGAAAATCACAGTGTTACAAATTTCTAAGGTTATACAAACTGAAAAGAGGTTGAAAAAACATTGAAACAGAATTGGAATCTGTGTGGAATTTGCTTGTAGTGATGCAAAACATGGATCTCAAATATTTCCTCTACAGAGTTTAAGAGGAAGCTCAACATAGATTCAAAAATCATGAAGTGCTGATAATCTTTTCCCCCACTTTATATCTACTGGTTGTAATTAAACAAATTATATTCTTTTTCATATGATATAGAACAAAGGAAACCAGAACAGAAAGAAAAGAAAATTAAATTATAATCACCTATTAAATGTTTTATCGTTTAGTAATAAATTTTGCTTTGCTAACCAGTTTTCATAAAATCTGAGTCTAGTGGGGACATATAGCTGTGCTGCATCAGTTACACAAATGGGAAAAGATTTGTTTACTTGTTGACAAGGTCTATTTGCTTTTGAAGGAATTTCTTCACTTGAGCAAGAAGTAAAGGTTTGGAATCTATTTATCATGCATATTCTGTCATCAAGATGAAATTTTTTTTTTGGCTGCATGTTTTTCCAAAGCCACTTGAGAGATTTAGATGCCCAGTTCCTATTAAAATTAAATCTACTATGCAGCTTTGGAAGTAACAGTTTCACAACAAAAACAAAGAGCTGTTGATGTACAATGGCACTGGCAAGTATGAGCCATATGTTTTCTCTGTAGGACATCCTAAAATTCATCAGGCATCTTGGTTTCTACTGTATTATATTACAGAAACAAAAGTTTGGACTTTGTGTTGTGTTCTTAAAAATGAGGCTTTATTGAGTTCAGATGGTCCCTATCCAGAGACAATGACAACCATTGGAGTTGCTCAAGGTGAAATAGCTTTTAAAGAGCAGCTTCTTTCACTCCAGATCTCCTTCTCTCTAACTCATCAAGTACAGAATATTTAAAGATGTATTTAAATACATCTTTGCAAAATGCTAGTCAAGAGCAAAACACACATCCACATATATTTTGTTAAGTGATATACTTTTTCTTTTGTAGACAGATGTAATCTTGTTTTGAATATTTATTCAATATGACTAGAGTCAGGGAAAATTATTTCTTCCAAAATTCAAGCCCAAAACTTGGTCTGGAGTGCTCATTTTTATTCAAGTAAAGTGCACATGCAATTGTAAACATTAGGTTCTGTTATGTGATCCCACTGTCCTCATGTGGGCATTCTTCCCCTGCTATCTAGCAAAATTCTGTGTCTCAAGATCAGAACATCCTAAAACCAAAGATAACAAAATCAGGCTATGGAATAGAATATTGTGATTCTAGCAGCCATTTCTTAGATGCAGGAAGGTATTGGGAAGGTAAGACCAGCTATATGTATTTTCTTTACCATTATTAGTATGAAAACTGTAATAAAATGCAACTATGATTTATGTTAAATACTCTGATTTTACTGAACCCTTACTGATATAAAAACAGTCCTCCCTAGCAATTCCCTGCTAGACCAGACATCCCTCTAAGCTTCTCTACAGTTTAAGTTTCCCAGTTAATGATGAACACACAGAGGTAGGTTGATGACTGCAAACCAAAGTAACTTTGGCAGATTCAAATCAACTTATTTATGATTGCCTACGTTTTTTAAAATAATATTTTTTATTTGTGTATGAGATGAAAGTGGATTGTGATGTCATTCTATCATTTATCACATTTTAAAAGTTACTTACTGTTTGGTGGATATTAGTACAGACATATTACAGTTAAAAAGAAAAAAAATCTAAGAAAATACACCACTTATGGACAATGTTAAGAGGACTGTCATATTTTGTCTAAATTAAGAGCATTGCTTTTAATTACTTAATTATGTTCACTTGCATAAAGGAATCCAACACAACATTCAGCCTTCCTTAAGTTCAGCTATAATGAGATTGTAACAAGTATCCAAGTCATAAAACACTTTATAAATTACTTTAAGAGTACAATTTTTAATAGGTACTTCATTAAGGCAATGGTAAGGCTGTGGTCATACTTAAATTAAATTTATTATTAATAGTGGAAGTACTGCTTAACCTCTGAAAATCTTGCAGCTTTTTTCACTACCTTTGGTTTCTGTTTCAGTTAACTACCAGGAAGTGCAGCAGACACACTGTCTCCTCAGGCATCCTTTTTTTCCTGGGGGCTTGATTTCAAGTGCTGAATTTTACATTTTTACATTGGTTTCTGCCTTTATACAAGGTTTACTGTCAAGACAAAGGAAGAAACATAGGTGTTGTACATACTGGATTCTTTTGTCTCATTACATAGAACAAAATGTTTCATTCTTTTGGCATTAGAGCTCAACCCTATTTTCATTGAAAATATTTTCATTATTTTCAAGGAGATTGTTTCTGCAGAGGTGAAGGTGGTTCTTATCTTTATACCATTACACCCTTCTCATTTTTTTTTTTCCTTCAGAATACAAAACTGCATACTTAATAACACTGGTAGGGTTTGGGGGATTTTTTTGGAAGGGAGGGGGACCCCGAGAAGTTTATATTTTAAATTTGAGCATCTGAATTTGGCTAATGGGAAAACAGATAATTTGGTGTTATGCTGTAAACATGTGCAAAGCAAGTGTCTAAGTTCCAATAGGGAAGAAACCTTTCCTCCAATAACTCCAGAAGTGACAGGAGCCTCAACCAGGTGTGCTTGGATGGTATCTGGGGAAAAACCAGGAGAGAAATTAAAAAGGCTAATTGATAGTCTGGAGCTGGTTTTGGTTTGTGCATGCTGTTTTATTATGTTTGAGTGAGAGAGAACTCACAAATAGCAGAAAGCTCTACATTTGTAATAATGTACAGAAGTGGAGGCCTACAGCTTCTGAATATGCCTAGAGGCTGACGTGATGCTGAATTAAAACAATGTTTTCAGCACTGGAGGGGTGGAGTTTAATTTAGACTGGAGTAAACCAAAGCAGCACCAACAAATAAATCAAATAAAGGCTGAACAAGGGGAGGTGTTGAAGAACCACCGGTGCTTTAAAAGTTAGTGTTTTGTTATCAGTGCCACATGAAGCTTTCCAACAGTTGTAAAACAAAAAAATACCACAGCACAGCTGTTGGAGATAACAGCAATGAGTGTTGAAGTGCAGACAATGGAGCAATACAAGTCTAGTGGAAGCAGCTAGTGCAGGAAAAGCTGTAAAAGGTTCTTTGAGGAATGGTGGATGAGAGGGAAAGGCTGTCCTAAGTTCAGCAGGGGAGGAAGGCTGGTAGGTGAGAGGAGTGTAGGAGATCTAGAAGCGACAGAACATCAGCCTGAGTGCAGCTTAAGCAAGATCTCACTATTTACAATATTAAATTCATTACTTAAATTTACTGCAGGAGTGCAGGAAAAATAAAGCTACCCAGCGTAGAAGATGTCTCAGAAAATAAAAGGCTTGGAAAAAAAGACAGTTACATTTCCACAATTAGATACTTGGTTTCTTTGTCTTCTTACATTTTTGCCTGTTAAAGTTTTTGAATGGGGAACAATCAGTTTAAGAAGCCACTGAAAACTTGGTTTACTTTTCCTAGCCTATCAGATATTCTGAGCTGATGACTTAATAGCAACCTGCCTGAATTTAAATTCAGCTCTTGCTGCCCATCCAGACTTTGTAGAAGATTAGTTGCATGGCAGAGTTCTGTTGATAGCCAATAAACAGTATCAGTAGCCTCCAGAAAACCAAAATGAACCAAATAAACTCCCCTCTCCCCTCACAAACAACAAAAGCTATGAAATAAAAAAAAAAAAAAAAAAAAAAAGTGTTCCTGGTGAAGTTCTGTATTATATCACAGACTAGAAGTTCCCTTTTGCAGAGCTGCAAAGCCAGACTGCTGGTGCTGAGGCCACGATATTTGAACCATTTGTACTGCAGACAGTTTTGTCTGCAGACCCAGTTAAATCCTGTGGTTCCAGCGTTTGTTATCACTTGGGTGCATGATATGTGCTTCTTGAGTACATCTGCTTCAGCTTTGTTTGAAAGGAGTTTAGATCACTTGCTTCAGGGTTTTCCATGAAGAGCCAAAGCACGATTAGGGACAGTCAAGAGATCTGGTTCCAAATCAGCTTACACTAAGATTTAAAATAGTAATGTAGGTGCATCTTTACAAACTAGAGCTCTGCTGTGTTACTCTCTCAAGTTAAACTTGTGTTTGCAAATATCTTACTAGTGATATGAGCAATACTGTTTGGCAAATAAAATAAGTTAGTTAATGATGTTGAGAAGGCTTGTCTGAAAAAAAAGACACCTTTTAAATCATGTGAAAACCAAAACCTTTTCACAGTTAAGATTTATAACTCCAGAAACTGTGGTAACAATCAGTACTACTAATAAATACTGGTTCATTAACACAGTAATTAGATTTCTGTGGTAAGAGATGTTAAAATTACTTTAATAATATCACTGTAATGCCCCTGACCTTGACTTCAGTTTGAAAGCCATCAAACACGGCTCATTGACCTTAGAATATTTCATACCATATACAATTAAGTGAATGAGACCCTAAGAACCCTAACAAAGGACAAAATCACTCACCAATATAATTTTTTCAGTTTTTTGGGGTTTTTTTTACACTTCTATTGAAAATACTCTTGCATGTATGATATTCTTTTCCATTTTCATTCCCAATCCCCTCTTTGAATCCTGTTTTTCTCAAGATGACAATGAAAAAAAAAAAAGCCTTAATTAATGCATCATCTGTGATGCAACGCATCATATTCTTAATCAGGATTTAATTTTGCACTATTTTACAATTGGTTCAAAGTTTTGATATTGCTAGCACACTTCAACACAAATGAAATTACATAGACAGGACAACGAAGTTTTGAGCTGAAACATTTCTGTTAAAAAAAAGTTTTTAGGAGTATTGACTGAAATAAATATACAAAACAAAATATTTCTGAAATGTTAACTATGACAATAAAAAGTTAAAACATTACGTTCATTATTTTTTAACCTAAAATTGTGATGGAATAATTTGTTTTCTGAAAAATAATGAAATTTCATTGTCTATTATATTATTATATTATATTATCATATTATTATTCAAAATAATGAAATCTTGAGTCACCTTTGAGAAACATTTAGCAAAGCATTTACTGATCTACAGTTAACCCTAACCTAACACTAATTCCAATGGGGGCAAAGGGTTGAGGGGCTGAGGCTGAAGTCCATGGTGGCCACAGGAGACTCAGATGAGAATGCTGTGGATGTAGTAACTTTCTGTCAGTGCTGCAGTCCTGGAGAAGTAGGCTTTGTGGTTCTCTGAACCCTAACCCTAAACACAGTGCAATTTTTTTGTCCAAGGCTGATGTACCCATCACCATGGGTGGCCCAGATCACCAAGGTGTGGCAGGAGTAATGCTGGTGTGCTGTCATGCTTCCCTTAGCATGGGTTTTGCAGCTCCAGTGTCCCTGGAGCAATAGGCTTTGTGGTTCTTTGCACCCTAACTGTTGCTTTTAACTGTTCTTGTGATACAGGCTTGGTTTCAGAGCTGCATTTGTGGATGGGAAGACAAAAATTTGGGTGGAGCGACGTTGTCCATGCAGTATTCATTTTTTGCATTCTATTTTCAGCCCCAGTGTCCCTTGAGCTTTGGCTTTGTGGTCATCTGAACCCTAACACCAATTCTAATTGTGGCACCGCTAAGTTGCAGTACATCTGCCTACTGATAGGAAGCCATAAATTAATTTCCTATTTTGCTTTGCTGGCTTATGCAGCTTTTCTCCACCTTTTAAACACTCTTTCTCCTGACTCGTGGGTTTCAGCTTTTGTTCTGATTCTCTCCCCTTGTCTGCTGGGTACTTAGCTGCTGGCTCAGATCAGCCCACCACAAGGGGAGAAAATTTAGTGTGATGAAAAGCTTAGGATTCCAAACTCTCTCTCAGTAAAATCAATTCCTGTAAAAAATCCTTACACTGCTTAATACTACAGAGAAACAGATACATGGCATGCAAGAAGCCTATGGCCTCATGCTAGAATCTGGCCTGAGGGAAAATTACAATACAGTCACAGCCAGGAAGTAAAAGGAGATTTAAATAAAACATCAGAGGCAAGAGAAGAGAAGGTGCCATACTATGAGAGCTGTTTACTTAAATAAGTTAATTTAAACAGAAAGAAAATACAATACATAAAAGAGACACTCCTCTCAAAGAACTCTATCATCCAGTATATTAAAGAGTCCCCTGGGAGCAATCACACTAGCACGCATAAGCATTGAGAACTCCAGAAGAAGGCTTTAAGGAAAGGATCAACACTAGCTTTAGCTAAACATAATAACATAAACACAATAACAGACAAAATACACTGAAGGGTACTCCTGCTTTGAATTCAAATACCAAGATATCAGTGTATAGAAAGTACAGCTATGCATACAAATTATAAAGAAAAGCATTAGTTCTTGAGAATTTGGCTTACTGAAAAAGAAAAAAGCAAACAAACCAAACCCAAAAGTGAACAGGCAAGATTGAAAGCCCACTACAAAAATGTATTAGACTGCTACTTTTAAAATACTGTGAAATTGACTCAAATAAAGTATTTTTAAAATATGACTTGACTACATTGCTTCTCAGTGTATTCATTTGGGTATATTTTAGACTCAACTCATTGCTATAGATAGAAATTGATTTCTCCCCTCACCCTCCTTGTAGTCTTAGCCATAGAATCACTTGAGAATGAACATCTATAATGTATCAGCGAGTTCAGAAGCTGCACAGAATGATGCTTACATTATTTGTTTCATAGATGAGGCAATTCACATAATTACAAGAACCCCTTGATACATTAGGTTAAAAAACATTTGAGAAAGTAGACTGTTTCTTCTATTTCTCCCTGTCTAGAAAAGAATTCTGGCCTCCATACCCACAAGCCCACATCTTAGGTATGTAACTAGCTGTGTACAATGTAAATTAAGCTCTCAGAAGATGGTTGACTTCCCCTGTTTGAACTCCAACCTGCAACAAATCAGGACAGCAAATCTCTTTAGCCCCTATATTTAACCAGTCAACGAAGAGAGTTCAGTATGAGCATATCTATGTATCTAAATCCAATTGCTGGACTAGGACCACTATATGGTAACTAGAACTCCCCTTTTTTAGGGTATTGGTTTGGATGAGGTCTAGTTCCATAGACATGAAGACCATAACACGTGCATATTTTTGAGTAGTTTGATTCATGCCCCTATCTACACCACCAAGTTTCTAATCCTTTGTCTCTTGAACTTCAGTGCAATAGTTACACCTAATTACACTGAAATCAAATTAATCTAGATTGACCCAAGGTTATTATTAACAACCTTTGTTTTATGAGCTGTGCCTAGAAAGTCAGCATTCACGTATAATTTTCCGTAATATTTATATTTCTAACAAGATTTAAGATAAATTTATCCCACAGTAGCCAAAGTAAAAGTTGTGAAATCTATTTCACTATTAAGTTCTTATGTACAGATATTTATGACTGTGAGCCAAATCATGCTATGACTGACATCCTCGATGTGAAGCACAAGTCAAGCTTGAGTTTTTATGCACTTCTTTACATTCTTCTTACGGAAAGACCCCTCTTCCCAAGTGTATTTTATTATTACAGTCATCGCCAAAAAAAAGACTAAAGCAACTGATCTCTAAAGGCACAGTTAGTAGCAGTCATCCTCATTCTAGAACAAATTTTGAAGGATGAATTAAATTTTTTTTTAAAGGGAAATATTTTGTGTAGTCTTAAGCTTTTTTATTTCTGACACTATTGTGTGGTAGGCAGCATAATGCCAAAGTCACAAATGTCCTGATAGAAACTGGACTTCGAAAAGAGAAGAAAAAATTCATAAAATGAATCTATACCAACTTTAGGATCATGTTTGGCTCAAGCAATTCACATTTAATGTAGCAGAATAGTAAAGAGAAATGCCGTTGCAGCAAGGCTTGCTCCCTCCTTAAAGTGATGAAATCAAGACAAAAAGAAAAAACCACACATTTGATTATGCCCTAAATTGTTCAGTTTTAGCTTCTTGTGATTGGAGAGGAATAAATATCTTCCTCTGGTAATGAAAATCTTGCAAGACTCTTCTAAAGATCAAGAGCCTTATTTACTTTCACAGAAAAAAAAACCAAACCCAAACCAACTAAACCTCCACATGACTCCTTTGGTTGAATGATTTTTGCATATTGGCAAATTTGGTCCCAGTTTCTAGAGACTGATCAGTGGCATGTTCCTTGGACAAAAATATTTTCACAGTGATCATCTGCAATAATTTGTCAACACCTGCGTAACTCTGAAGTGAGTGTCACGGTTTAGGACCATCTGGTATCAACTAGGCCCCCGCGTGCTCACCCCCCACCATGGGACAAGGAAGAGAAAATCCAACTTCAGTTTTGTTAAACAAGACAAAGATAGGAAGGTTTGCATTCCCTAATTATGATAACATACAAAAACCAGACAGGTTCAACTTGGGAAGGAAAAGAACTAAATTAAACTACGAGGAGAAAGAGAAAACATGGCCAGATCTTAATACCTTCTCCTCCCACTCATCCTTTCTTCCCAGGTCCACTCCTGGCCAAGGCCCACTCTTCACTCCTGCCTCCACCTCAGCAGCACAGGGGGATGAGGAGTGGGGGATTAGGGTAAGTTCACCACATGGTGTTTCTAATGCCTTTCCTCCTCAGGGGGAGGACTCCTCACATTCTTCCCCTGCTCCAATCCAGGGTCCCTCTCCCGGGAGAGTCCTTCAGGAGCCCCTGGGACACGAGTCCCTCCCACAGGTGCAGTCCCTCAGGCACAGACTGCTCCCGCCTGGGCTGCACACAGAGTCACGGCTGCTGCGGGAGCAGTCACCTCCTCTGACATGGGGTCCTACATGGCTGCAGATACACATCTGACCCTCTCTGTGATCCTCCAGGGGCTGCAGCTTCACATCGTCCCACCTGTGACACTTCAGGGGCTACAAATTGACATTTACCCTATGGTGGTCCTTCAGGGACTGCTTCACTGTGCTCCTCCATAGGTTGCAGGGGGACAGCTGCCATCTCACCCTGGGCTGTGGGGAAATCTCTTCTTTGGCATCTTTCCCCTGATTTCTTCACTGACCTTGGTGTCTTTTTTCTTGCATTTTTCTCTCACTTCATACTCTATTCTGCTCTGTAGGTCTTTTCTTATATTTTTGCAGTTCCCTTTCCCCATTCTTGAATATGTTACTTGCAGAGTTGCATCCAGCTTCCCACATGCACTCAGTCCTGGTCAGAAGCAGGGCAGGGATTGGAACCAGGGAACCTTCCAGCAGCTTCCCTTACAAGCCACCTCTGTGGACCTCCCTTCTTCCAAAGAACTGCTCAACTGCACTAACCCAAGACAGTGAGTCCTACAGAAGCAATTTCTATGTGAACAGGATAGTGATGTCTGCTTATGGGCTATGAAATCCAGTTCCATTTTCTACAGTTTTTAATGGGTTAATAGATTATTAGCAACCTGCAATATCTTCTTGAGTAGTAACAGATGTTGCAATCGAATAATTTTCAAGTCTAGAAAACATAATTATTATTCCTTTATGAATATTATAACAATAATCATGCTACAAAGGGTGAAGATTGCATTGTT
Organism: Florisuga fusca; assembly: GCA_038090715.1. Classification (NCBI taxonomy): domain Eukaryota; kingdom Metazoa; phylum Chordata; class Aves; order Apodiformes; family Trochilidae; genus Florisuga; species Florisuga fusca. The sequence continues at coordinate 69,119,535 of JAAWXA010000002.1, forward strand.
TCTGACGAACAACATATTCTATGTAATGAGGATGTAATACATGTGGTGCAACAGAGGGAAAAATATCCTCTGTAGAACACTTTTCTGGCTGGTACTGTGGAAAATTTGTCAGGGTTCAAAAGGAACTGGCACAAGACCAGCAGCACAAATATCCTCTAAATAGACAGAAGGATCTGCCTCTTCTCATACCATCTATAGCTCAGGTATTTTTTTTCTCCAGGAAAGGAATAAATTTTTCTGCTGAGTTTACAAGGCAGATCTTGATACTGAGTGTACAAACTTAGAGGACACAGGTGATGCATGCTAAAGTCAGTAAAAATCTATGCATGGAGAGAAATGTACCAAAGTGTCTTGGGTTAGTGCAGTGGTGCTTTGGAAGCAGGGGCAGCCACAGGGGTGGCTGGTGTGAAAAGCTCCTGGAAGCTCCCCTGATTCCAATCATTAGAAACAACAAAGCATTAGAAACAACATTTGGTGGGTGAACTTACCCTAAACCCCACTCCTCATCCCCCTGTGCTGCTGAGGTGGAGGCAGGAGTAAAGTAATCTGGGCCTGGGAAGAAAGGAGGGGTGAGAGAAGAAGGTATTAAGATCTGGCCATGTTTTCTCTTTCTCCTTTTAGATTAGTATTTTTTTTTCTTTCCCAAGTTGAACCTGTCTGGTTTTTGTATGTTACCACAATTAGCGAGTGCAAACCTCCCTATCTTTGTCTTGATTAACGAAACTGAAGTCGGATTTTCTTTTCCTTGTCCCATGGTGGGGAGTGAGAAAGCAGAGGCCTGCTTGGTGCCAGCTGGTCCTAAATTGTGACACAAAGTCAGTTCTATATTGATGTGCTAGACAGTAAGAATAAAATCTGCTCTCTAAGCAAAGTTCTCATGTAAAAGTGCATTTTTCAGCATTATGCACGACTGAGATCCGTATGGCTTCCAACTTTCTAATAGATCTGTATTTTTACACCGATATTTCTATGCTTAGTCATCTAATTTTCCTAATAGCCTCATTCTGAAAAATAAACAATTTTATTTATTTATGAAAGGCAATGTATGTTACTCAACATAATTCTTACTGACTTTATGATAACATGAAAATTATAGAGACTAGCTCTGTAACAACTAGCTATAAAAATTACAAATTTTATAAAATTTATCAAATGCAATTTATATAAATTTATCAAAAGCAAACTAAAGTTAATAATATTGAAGTTTGGTCTTTGCCTAAGAACAGATCACAAATCAACAATAGTAACACAGCTTGATTCTTAGCAATATCCCACTCTTTCAAGTGTTGTCCACTGGAAACAATTCTGCTAGTCCTGGGTAATACTGTGCTTCAGCTCACACTATAGTTCCATTTGTTCATGACCTGTGAAGTGATGTTTCATGTGGGTTCCACAGATGCAGCCACCAGGAGTGTTAAGAATATTTAAAAGGATTACTGGGCTATGGGAGCAGCACTCTCTAAGATGGTCTTCATAGGAGAGGTGCTCAGCCACTGTCTTCTGGAGATGCTGACAAATCTTCACCAACACAGGACATCCACTGATCAGCTTGCTTTAATCAACCACAAAGAGCAAAAAACAGAACTGTTTATTCATTGACTGAAAACCAGTAAGTCAGAAATGAACTCAAAATATAAGATATAAAAACACTGGTTCAATGTGAACGTGAACTTACTGCCTTGTCAAACACTAACAACATTTCCAGATGGTTGCTGGAGACTAAAGTCTTCCAGCAAACTTACGGTATAGAGAACATCAGATCATTATTTACAACCCTGATTCAGACTGTCATTTTTAAACTGATGTTTCAAACTTCATTGCTTTTTATTTTTTAATATTCTCACAAAGAATGCGATCTGGAAGGAAGCCACAGCAAGTTGTACTTAGGAGCCGATATACTGAGAGAGAAGGACAAACTATGTTTATAGATTTTCACTGGGCTATGAATAAAATGGTTCATCACCTACACATATTTCTTCTACTTAGATATCTAAAGTACATCAGCCGCAAAGGGCATACAGATATTGACAGTCATTAAATCCCATGGGAATAAATGCAAATTATGATCTGGATATATGAGGTGTCAAGGACCATCAGAAAGAGCATTTGATCATCTTGGCAGTTACACTACCTTGACTCAATATAGCACGTGGCATTATTAGTCAGGCATGTACATTACTATTTAGGAAAACAACAAACTAGAAAAGAAAGATACTAAAGAGTAGCAGTAGCTCTGGAGATTGCAGACTGTTAAATTTCCACATATCTGAAAACTCAAAAAGGATTTTTTTCTTTTAATGGGTTATTATATTTACAGAAATAATTGCTGTTAGTTCCCAGTATTCTTAACCACACACCAAAAATACATGGTGTAGATAAAAGTTTATCTCTAAAACTAATATAGGACACATAACCTAAATCACGGATATGTTAATTAAAATGCATAAGCAATGTAAAACAACTTGTGAATGTGATTCTATGAGAACTTTATCCACCCTGGGGAAAACAAACAAACCAACCAAACAAACTCCAACCAACCTACCAAATATGGACAAGAACCAAACCAACAGCAAACAACCCTTTATAAACCTGTCCATCATGGAAAGATTGTCCTTTAGATCGAGCCTTGCATGGGTGCAGACGTGGCAAGCTTATAGCAAGAATTTGTTATTAGATACTCTGAGCAAGACTGCAGTCTTTTCAAAACAGGAATAAACTGCATGTATAAAGTTCTCATCCACAATTAATTTAGTAAAATTAGTAGCATTGTACCACTGAATTTTCTTCATCATCCAACATTTGCTTCCTCCAGTCTTAACATCCAGCATTTCTATAAGTGGATACTGAAGTTTTTCAACTCAGCTGCGCTAGACTGCCATAACAAAACCCCTCAAAATCATCCAGGATGAAAGAATTTACTGAGTAAGAAATTCAGGTTATGAACTCTCTCAAAAAGCATTCAGAGCAGAGAGACAACAAGCACTTCTATTGCCTAAGCTGTGTGTGCTAGGTTGAAGTGATGCAGTTTTTAGTATCAGGGGACAATACCCCAGGTATGGCTCCTGAAAGTAGATGCTAAAAGCTCTGGGGCTGCAAAATGTCCAGCTCTGCCTTAGGCTAATATTGAGGCCATCAGGGACAACAGATGTACACATCTACAATTAGCATATTCATTAAGGGGAAACACTCAGTGATAATAGCTCAGGAGGAGGAGAGAAAGAGCAAAACCAGGAGAGAAAGCAACACCAAAGGAGAGCAATGTCAGAGCAGAGAGACCAAGGTTAGTGAGGAAGGAGAGGGAGAAGGAGCCCTGAACAGAGATTTTTCCCTATATCTCATGGTGAGACTACAGCCTGTCCCCCTGTAACCCATGGAGGAGCACAGTGGAGCAGTTGTGAAGCAGCCCATGAAGGATCCCATTGGAACAGTTCTGGACCTGAAGCCTGTGGAGGATCATGGAGCCATCAGTGGACCTGCAGCCATCAGTCTGTAGTGCTGCATCTGTTTATTGTGGTTAAAGTGTAGGACCCTGCACTTGATCTTGTTGAACTTCATACAACTGGCCTTGGCCCATCAGCCTGTCCAGGTCCCTCTGAAGCACCTTCCTAGCCTCTAGCAGATCAACACTCCCAGTCTGTTCGGTATCATCTGCAAATTTATTAAGGACAGACTCAATCCCCTCAACCAGGTTGTCAAAAAAGATGCTGAATAGGACTGAGCCCAGTACTGGTCCCTGGAGCAGACCACTGATCACCAGACACCAACTGGATGCAGCACCATTCACGACCACCCTCTGGGCCCAGCCATCCAGCTAGTTTTTAACCTAGATTTCTTCCCTTTCCTGAAATGGGGGAGGGGCAGCAAGCAGCCATGTGATCCTGTGTTATTGGCTAGGCTCAAACCATGACACTGTTATTCTGCAACAGTTGCATATTATTTTGGGGATTTGCTGATTATTAAATCGATGAGGTAACTTAATGGGAGGGGAGCTATGAGAGTGTTTCAGTTCATGGTTCCAGTAGAAACTACTTATGTGCCCAAGAAAGTGCTCTAGTAATGAGGAATCAGAGAGACTCTTTGCTCTTGGTTCCCTTCTTCTCAAATCTGAAAATGCAGTAGTGTAATGACCATGAAGTCCAGCTGTTTCCCATTACTGAGGTCCTCTGGCACCAATAACATGCAGATTACTATTGTTGAGTAAGATCCAACTGGTAAACCTTTGGACTGGCAGCAATAAATGAAAATAGCTTCTTTAAAGATATTTTAAAGGTTATAGTATTTTGTTTCTATGTTTTCTCTTTATTTAGAAAAATTCTTTTCACTTCTGTGAGCAACATCATGCTTTAAATGGTTACATAGCTGAACCTGCAAAAAGTCCAGGATTTTTGTTTTTCTTTGGTTGGGGCTTCTTGTTTATTGTGTTTGTCTTTTTGGGGTTTGGGGTTTTTTTTAGATAGATAAATTTGTATGTACTAATGATGAGGGGACACACTGTTAAGAAAGTCACTGTCACGGTTTAGCAGTTTGGGTGGACCAGAAACCAGAGGACAGACTTGCTCTCTGTTACTCTCCCTTTACCCTCCCAAGGGAAGATAAAAGGGGAATGAGAACAAGATGCTTGGAAATTAAAAATTAAACTAGTTTACTAGAACAGGAAAAAGGCAGTAACACATGGGATAAGGAACAAATATACAAATACATACAGAACCTGATCTCAATGCTGGCAGGGATAGGTTCCTGAGGGCCCCTTGCAGCAGGGCCAACTCAAAAGAGGGGTCCACAGCTCTTCCCAGCACCTGATGGATATGGATTTCGTAAAGCACATGGCGAGCTGATGGTAAAGGAGTGCAGGGGAACAGCAGTGAAGCAAGGAGCAGGCAAAAAAGAGAGAGGACCTTCTCTTCTTCCTGATTCTTACAGAGTATGTGCAGGAACCGGGGGGGAATATTGACCTCTCTGTGTTCCATCACTCTCGGATCCCTCAGGATCTTGAAGACCCTCTCTTTAAGTACTCATGCGGGTACCAAAATTATACTAGTCCACTCAAACTATGACAATCACCCTGATACCTAACTTACCCTTATGAGTAATAGGTCATTACAGAATCAAGTAATTGGAAAAAACATTATGTTAGGATAAAAAAATGCCATTAACTAAATTTCTTCCATGTATCTCTCAGTTATATATTCATATTTACAGCTGAAACTGTCTGAAAACGTTATAGGAGGCAAATTGTAAGCCCTAATTAAGTCTTGCAAAATCTATGTGAGACAGAGGTGTCTTCTGAGCCTGAGACCAAACTTAATACATTTTAAGTGTGCAGCAGCTTCGAAGAAGACTAATTCTGCAGCAGAGCGGCTGATTTTGGCTAATAGGGGTTCCCTTTCTATTTTGTTGCTCTCTTTTAATAAAAGTTTCCCTCTCCCAGACTGGGAACCAGGAGAAATATAGGAAGAGGGTGCAGCTCTCTCCAGTGGCTCACAGGCCACACGGGCATTGCCAGAGCCTCCCCTGCTGATAGCAGCGCCCTCAGTCACATGCGAGGGGGAGCAGGGAGGGCAGAGCTGGAGCCCCACGGCGAGTGCCAGTGTTGTGAGGCAAACCCACAGCCTGGTTCCAGACAGCAAATCCCTGATTCCTGTGCTTCTTGTTGGAGGTGAGTGAATAAAGATAAGAAAGAGGAATGGAAGATGTCAAAGCCAGAATCCTGAAGGAAGAACAGAGGCCCCTCCAAACCTAAGGTGCCCCTGCAGAACCTCTGTACAGTTCTGCAGAGTGAAGGGGAAAAGCAACCCACTGAGGGAAGTTTCCAGAGCAGAGGACAGAAGCCCACTCAGCTCACTGTACAGCAACCACTGCCCAGAAGAAACAGTGACGGGCAAGAATAGTGGGAGACTCTCTCCACAGGGGCACTGAGGAACCCATATGCAGACCTGACCCACTTACTAGAGTGGTCTGCAGCTTACTGGGGGCTTGAATTAAGGACATTGCTCAAAGATTGTCTGAATTCATACATTCCACTGACTACTATCCTCTCCTACTATTTCATGTGGGCACACCTGAAGACTTGTGATCAATGGATCATTGTCCAAATGTAGATGTATGACAACTGGTGGTTGTCATACAACAGCCCATGGTAAAGCAAATACATAAATATAGAACTTGGGAAGAAAAGGACTCTCAAAGGGGAAGTTCAATAGGCAAGAAAACCTGTGAAAACTTCTGTGCACATTAAAATGAACATAAACACTATGCACAAAAAAATAAGGTTTTCTTCTCTGCTTTGGTAATAATTTCAATGTAAAGCTTAAGAACAGAATCAGACCTCCTTTTCTATGAGCTACAGTGAAGATCAAGCCCCAAACCTTGCATCTTCTGCTATCTATCTGGTCCTGTCTGTTCTCAGAGTCACTATGCATTTGCATTTCTCACACTACAGCTGTAATGCACTTTGAAGTTTATTCAAGCATGTTCTTTATTCTGAAATTGACTGCTGAGTCTGCTAAAAGTCAGAAAGCACTGAGTTCTATGTCATTCACATGTCAGGCTTTCTTGCAGTAGGGCTACTAAGCCTGAAGTACTGGTAGCTTTATATGAAGGGAATATTAACTAATTGATTAGTCAACATACAATATAAGAAAATTAGAGTTTCTGATCTAACTTAAAGTGTGCAAGTAGGCAGAGCACTGTCATGTAGGCTAAAAGATACCTAGTTCTGTGAAAAGTTTCAGTCCTGTCTAGGAAGAACTTTTTGCTGAAATATTGCCTTACTACAAATTTCCCAAACAAGCCTATCTTCTAACACCCTCAGCTATTTTATGTATCAGTGGTTAAGTTGATTTTAAAATGATAGTGAATACAATACACAAATACATCAGATTCTCCCTCTGTTAAAGCACAGTACCCAATTTTATGCAATCCTTTTGTTTTTCTTTCTTCTCATCTTTGGTAGCAGCAGGAAGGTAAAAGGAGGCTGAGTAAGACTGGCAGTGCTAGATAATATGTTTCAGGCTTTTTGAAGTTGCACAGGTGGTGATCAAGATGACAAGAATCTATATAAACCAGATTGAGCATCTCAGTTCATTGACAGTAACTCTACCATCACAAATGTATCTTTAGATGGCTTTTAGGAGAGTGTGATTCATAGGGTAAGATTGACACAGGCTGTAAATCTTTATCAGTGACTATTCTATGTGCTTTCTTTTAGATTTGTGGATCACAAAAGCCTAGAAGATTTGAGATGAAAGAAGTAATCTCAACAAGTCAGTGTATTTCTTATGCTCTTGATGCAAGATTGACTGTGTCTCGGAAGTACTTGTGAGATATTTGCCTAATATCTCTATAACAACGCCTAAAAGAAAGATATTCCTAGTCTCTTACCATTAAAAAGCTATTATTGTCAGGTCTGAATATCTTTTGCTCCAGTTTAAGAGCATCACACCTCTTCACAGAGGATAAAAAGAACTGTTAATTCATTTCCTTTTTCAGTAGCTTTTAGCTGTTGAAAGCTCTTACTCGGTCCAGCCCTTCATCTAGTTCCTCTAGCCCAAGCATACAGCCATTACAAATTTCTGTAATATTGTATGCTATATAGCTATTAATATTGTGCACATTTAAAGGAGGCAGAATCTTCTCAGTTACTAGTTTTTAAGATAGCAGTAATCCAAGTTGGTCATAGCAGGTTTTAATAGTAAATTTAATTGCTTAAACCACTGATTACTTGAGAATGCTAGCCTACAATACCACAGCTATGAAATTATATAAAAGAATTCATCTTCGAGGCCATGTCTAGGCAGACAGTTGCAAACATCTGTGCATCAGCTCTGCTTGTGCTCAGAGGGAGCTGAAGGCTGTCCAGCCTTACTGCTATGACTTGTGACCTGGGGCTCTGGCTCAGCACACACACAGAGCAGTAACAAAAGAACTGCATGGCTATCTGCACCTGTGCTTAAAAATATATAAAGATGTTTTGGGACAGTGTCTGTATCCTTAGAAGCTGCAGTCAATAGTAAGAACCTTATGTTTCCTAAGGCCACAGAATGCTATCTTAACACAAATAGCTGAACGTCCAGAAGGGATTAAAGCCATACATGTGCTCCTTGTTAGCCTGCACACCAGTGCATACATTTAGATAGATTCTGCTTACACCTTGTGTATGGTACAGCTGTACATTCATTAATGTACCCATAATGAATCTGAGGTGGGAGGGAGAGAGGTGAGTCGTTACGAAGTCAGACACAGCAGTATTTTACCTTTAAGGTATACATTTTCAGGTAGTGTCATGGGGATGATTCACTAATGTAAATTACTAGGGAACTATGACTCCAGCATGATGAAAGAAAAAGGCCCCTTAAAAAGAAAACTAATTTTGAAATCCTTGTCCTTTATATGTCTATGCTAGTCAGCACCACAGCAAGAAAAAAAAAAAAAAAAAACTTTTTACTTTCAAAAAAAGCTTTTAAAATGTCAAATATATTTTTATTTCATAATTTATCATAACTTATGGTTATTAACCTCCAATATTCCAGTAACTGTTATGGTAGAAACTCTTCCAATTTCTGTATTACTAAGTATCCTGAAATCCACAAATTTTGGAATAGCAGCACAGTGTATAGAACTGTGATATAGAAAAATCATGTCCAAGTTTGGAAATCGTAATGTATTCAATCAACTCTTATACAGTTGGAAAGGTTCACTCTATCTGTAAATGTGATGCTGTTTCATGTGGAAAAGCATTTTCAGAAAAAAGGCTTTAATTTTCCTGATTCTCAGTTTTTGACACCAGATGGCAGTGTGACATATAACCTTTGTATTTACCTCAATTATTTCTGATTTAAGTGGAAGAAAATTTTCATTAATCAGTTTGGTTACTAAAGCTATGTGATTAAAAAACTTCCTAACCCTCTTGCTCACTTTCAGTTTTCTAAACAAGCAGCTGTCATAATACCAGAGACTCCCTTAGTCTTTTTGTTGTCAATATTCAAAGCACAGTTCAGCATTAGCATCAGTTTTGTTCAGCCCTTTTAGTTTCACTAGACTTTGTCTAAAAACACTTGCTCACTGATCAAGAAGGGGAGAGATGGCCTATTTTGGAACTGTGAATCTAGTTCTCTTGATGTGGAACCAAAATCCACAGCTATAAATGAGCAAGTACCTTGAAGTTATTGATCATTCTCACTTACTGCCTTCAGCTTCTATGCTATTCTGTTCATAGTTTTAGAGCACTGTACAAGGGTCTGAGCTGATCATCAAGTGGAGGAGGCAACACAGGCATTTAACTATGAATAAAGGTAATACTAATTTTTGTTTGTTGCTCTCTTGGGTTTCACATCCCTGGTAGTTGCTCAAACTGAAGAAGCCTTCTTCAGCCTGTCATGCAGATTCTTCTCTGTTCTCTTTCCACTTATGGTTCATTAAACAGTAACCAAGTATCATGTAACAGCAGTTTTTGTTTGGCATCAAAAAATCTGTCCAGCAAGAACTGAAAAAGTGGTAAATTTTGTGCAATTCTGCAATTTTCTAAGTTATGATGGTGCTGTGAGGAGGACTTATGGGCTTCTACACCCTAAACAAAGCTTTGCAAAGATCAAATATATAGTATACATTATTTTTTATGGCCAAGAGTTGAATATGTTCCTAAGAATAAGTACTTTTCAGTAAAAAAACGTAATTATGGAGGAGCTATTAGAAAAGGTATCTATTTCTGAGCTGTAGACCATTTATAAACCATTTAAATTTAAGAATTCTGGCATAATTAATCTCTCAATAATTGCAGACCATGGTAGAAGATGAATACAAATTTCCTTTGAGAAACAGGTGCCCATAAATGAGAACACCTATGATCCAGTCCTCTGCAGATACTGAAGTGCTAACCACTATCAGCTAACAGTGTTAAAAGCTGTTCATACAGCACGATACAGCTTTTACTCTAAGGTCTTTGAGCAGCCTGTAGGACCAACTCCTGAATATAAAAAAAATAGAACAGCTCCACCAAAATCACTTTATACCAGTGTTGCAGACATAGTGCTAGAAATGTGTTTCGTTTTGGGTTTTTTTGCTTTCATTTTTGCAGCTACATCTAGGGCAATGTCATCAATAGTAAAGGAAGGTGACAACAAAGAGAATTAGGAGCATGTGCTACTAGGCACTGGGTGTGTACCATTAAGTCCAAATGATTTAGCATTTCTGCAGTTCCAAAAGTGACCCACTACTTAAGGGCTTGTGTGCCTTGTCAACCATCCAGATAAACCCACACTGTTTTAGCAGCTGGATGCAGATACTCCACACCCAATTATCTTTCATTTCTCCTTTTCCAGCTGAAGCTGTTATAGGGTTGTGTTGCTAACTCATTTCTAAGGAGATTGTACTCAGAAGGAATACATTTGCTGGTGATTCTATGAAGTTTTAACACAAATAGAGGCTGGCACAGACTCAGGAGAATGGTTTCGCAGAGTAAGAAATGGGTACAATGTTGTCTCTTACTTCAAGTATTACAGGGTGAGTAAAATTTTTTTGAAGTAATTTTCAATATAGGAGTCATATAGAACACATTGAAAAATGGTCTGGGCCATCCTCTCTAGGCTTTTTAACTCTTTAGGCCTTTGTTTAGAGGAGTACTGGATTCTGACCATCACTTAGATTCCACTGAAATGTACTTGTATCAATGCACTTAGAAGAAAAAATACAGTTTTTAGGATTCCTTTTTTGGTTGATTTTGAAGTTGCTTTTGTACTGTTTTGTTGTTTGTTTGGGGTTTTTTTTCTTTTGTTTTGTTTGCTTTTGGTTTTGTTTGTTCTGGTTTGTTTTTTTTAGCTTTGCTCCAGAGAGCAAATAGAGCAGTAGAGCAATAGAGCTTATGGATTTTTACCAAAAGAAGGTTCCCAGGTACCAGATATTTGTAATCTAAAGCAGGTGTGTCTATGTTCTAACATGATTTATGCCTCTGTAACATAAGGGGGCAGCACAGGGGAAAGGAAGATGCAATATTAAAAACATTTTCTCCTTCCACTGCTCCTACATAGAAACACAAGTCATGCACTTTTTTTATCTTTCTACTTTTACAAAAAGATTTTAAATAATTCATTTCTCTAAAACATGTAAAAAATGTTACTGTGGTTTCACTTCATTTGTTATTCTGAATTTGTGCATTCATTTGTTATTCTGAATATTTCCTCCCTGTGAACAATTCACTGTTTTACATCGACTCCTAACTCTGTGTACATAGATGGTAGAGAAACAAAATGCTCATTGTGTTTGCTCAGGAGAGGTCCTCTTGAATCCAGTCCTTTATAAAACTTCTGCATTAAGAGCAATAAAATACTTCAAATAAAATTTAACCTGGCTTTAACACTTCAGATGACAAAAACAGAGCAGTAATATTTGAATGCCAAAGAAGCTGGGGTTTGGATAGTGAATTCAAAGTATTTCTTTAAAACCTAAGATCTTAACTTTAGTAAATTGGTATTGTAGAGTTTAACAGAAGGTCCTAAGACCATAGTATTACCAGAATTTTTCTGGATGAGTTAATGTGATTTGAAAAACAAGAAAATAAACAAAAACCCCACCAAACAAACAAACAGAAGCCCAGAAAAATTATTCCAAAATATTTAACACTTATTTAACAATATATTCTGTTCATTTCTCTATTTGACATACAAGAAATCCTCTAGCATTATTTAGTATAATTAGTATTATAATTAGGAATTCTTTCAAATACCTTCCATTTTAGGCATGTTTATTCATTATAGTCCTATGTATCCATTAGGCCATATTTTTAACAGTAGAAGAGTATCTGTGCCTGCTGTCTCCAAGTCAGCCACATCACTCAGAAGAGCATTTTCATTGTTGAGCCTTTCTACCACATAAATACACAACATGTAAGGTATTCAGAGTGAGTATTTGTGATGTGGGTTTGTAGGGAAGGGTTGTCTGTGGGGAAATAAAATTTAGGGGGTTTTGCCCCACACTTTCTTGCTCTTTTGATTGAGATGCATCTTTAGGACTTATGTCCTATTGTTCTAATAGGATCCACCTGCTCACATTTTTTATACAAAGGAAATGGAGAAGTAGAAAAAAAAAAAAAAAGATTCTTAAAATTAGGATCCAAAAAAGCAGGAAAAATAAAAGAGACAAAAAAAAACCTTGCAGACTACATAACAAAAGAAGTAGCAAAAAAGTGAACACGTCAAGATTTTGTAAGAGCAGAATGGAAGAAGATCATAAAGTTGCAGTCAGCTACCAGTATTTGATAAAAGAAGAGACAAAAGAAACAAAAAAATGGAGAGGTCAAGAAATGACTACTGGTGAGGCATAATCTCTTCAGTCAACCTGAGTCTGATAATGGTGTCCTGCCGTGCTGTGTGAATGGCTGACAACAACAGCAGTGCCTGCCAATTTGATCCTTGGCTCAGAGTTTTGAGTCCCTTTTCTTTTGTCAAAAAGTAGAGATGGAGAGCCACAGAAGAGACATATATAAAAGAAGCAGCCACCAAGCCTAGGGACCAAGTGATAAAAAGACAGATTTGCTGGAAAGAAAGCAATGGTGTAAATCAACTGTAGCATTATGAACAAATAGCAGAAAAAGGAAACATGAACTAAAAAATAATGAAGATCAACACCCCTCTCAGTTCATGCAAATATCTAAACTCTAGGATTAAAAACAGGCCTAAAGTTTTCCATTCATCATTTAAAAGACACCAGGGAACAAATATGTAGAGTTACATAAAATTGCCTTGCACTACTCCAACTCTAGGCTCTTAAAGTAAAAAGGCACCTCCCAGTGAGTGTCACCAAAACACCAGCTCATAGAAACAGATGTAGAGTTGATGCCCATCTTGAGATGACTGCTATATATGCTTTCTTCTATTCACCCCTCAAATCAACCAAAAATATGTGATATGCTAGATCTCTGCTAGATATATATGTGACTGTATTGTAGAACAATCTTGGCAATAATGAATTATCATTTGAGGAAAATGAATGAATTTTGACAAGAATATGGTATTCTAATGAAATGGTAATGTGAATCTGTGTCCATGTTAGCCAGAAGGTATTGACATTACAGCTCAAAACTGATGTATTCTGTCTCAGAATATGGTTCATTAGGTGCTATGAAAAAAGGGAAAACTATTCAAATCTTTGGCATGATGACTTTCCAAATAGACTTAAAAGAGAGTACTCATAATGTATGGGAAAAGGAAAGGAGATAAGACTGTTTAAAAAAGAAATCTAAAAGAGTAATATCTAAATGATATATGCTACTTTTTGTTCTGGATTAAAATAATGATGTAATCTTAATAACTAAATCCTCCACCTTAGAACAGAAATTTTAATCACGATCATTTGCTTTTAGATCTTAATAACTTACATCCTCTTACTTTTTACCTATAATACTACTTTATAAAATCGTTCTGCTGTACACTTCCTCAAGATGAACAATTTCCCTTTGTGTTTATAATGTCCCACCTTAATAGCAAAGTTAATTCAAACATAAAACTCAAATAGTTCTAGTATGTGAAAATATGAACATTATACTGAGGAAAAAAAATCCAGTAAATGTAACCAATTAACAAGGTGATTTATTTTAAACCTTTTTGTTGTATTTTAGAATAACACATATGAATAGAAACACATCATCTTTAAAAATAGGAGCTTAAGAGTTTGTGGAGTTTTATTAACAAGTACTGTTTAGTAAAAAGCTCTTTTGCATGAAATAGGAGTGTCAAACAGTAAAAGTTAATTAAAGCTTCAATGGCTTTGTATGATATCAAAATGCTTGTTCTTGTAGCATTGCTCTATATAATACCTTAGTCAGAACTTGGTTTAAGTCAAAAAGCTCGGGATTTTCTTTGAAATTGCATCCAAGAATAAAAGGAAACATTAAGCCCAAACACTAATAACTCTGAACAGTTATCCCTTTATTGTCACTTTTCATCCTAGTTGTCATTTTATTTTATCACTTTGTCCTTCCCAAGGTAATACTTTATGATTTCTTTTACATTTGGTCCACCTGATTGCACAGCAAGCTCACTATCCTGGACACCAGGAGAGCAGACTGACTTCTTCAGGGATCTGTTTCATAGAATACCATGGAATAAAGCCCTGGAGGGAAGAGAAGCCCAGGAGAGTTTGTTAATATTCAAGAATGGTCTCCTCCAAGCTCCTGACCAATGCATCTCAACTAAGAGTACATCAGACAAAAAAGAACCCAAACAAAACAAAACAGGAGGCCTGCATGGATGAACAAATTACTCCTGGACAAACTCAAACACAAAAATGAAGCCTATGGAGGGTAGAAGCAAGGACACAAAGATTGGGAGGAATGAAGAGAAATTATCTGAGCAACAAGGGACCAAGTTATGAAAGCTAAATCCCTGATAATTAAGTATGAATATCAAGGGCAGCAAGAAGAACTTCTATAGGTACATTGGTGATAAAAAGAAGACTAGGAAAAATGTGGACCCTCTCTGGAAGGAAATGGAAGACTTTGTTGCCTGGGATCTGGAAAAAGCTGAGGTATCCAACAACTTTTTTTCCTTAGTCTTCACTGGCAAGTACTTCAGCCACACAGCCCAAGTCACAGAAGGCAAAGGTAGGGACTGGGAGAATGAAGAACCTCCCACAGTGGGAGTAGATCAGATTCGAGACCATGTAAGGAACCTGAAGGTTCCTTAGGGAACCATGGAAAGTGATGAGATATATCCACTGGTCCTGAGGGAACTGGCAGATGAAACTGCTAAACTACTGTCCTTCATATTTAAGAAATTGTGGTAGTGCAGTCCCACTGACTGGAAAAGGTGAAACATAACCCCCCATTTTTAAAAAATAAAAAAAGAATACCTAGGGAAGTACAGGCCAGTCAGTCTCACATCTGTGCCTGGCATGATCATGGAACAGATCCTCCTGAAGGCTCAGCAAAGGAACATGGAAAAGAAGAAGGTGGTTGCTAATAGAAACCATGGCTTCCCTAAGGGCAAATTATGGCTCACAAATTTGGTGGACTTCTAGGACACAGCTACAGAGTTGAATAAAGGCAAACAAATTGATGTCATCTACCTGGACTATTGCAAAGCATTTAACACTGTCCCTCACCACATCCTTGTCTTCAAATTGGAGACACAAGGACTTGATGGATGGACCACTCTCTGGAAAAGGAATTACATCAGTGGTTGAATTCAAAGAGTTGTTGTCAAGAGCTTGATGACCAAATTGAGACCAATTACTAGTGGAGTTCCTCAGGGGTTGGCATTGTGACCAAAGTTTTTTAACTTCTTTGTGACATTGAGACTGCGTGCACCCTCAGCAAGTTTGCTGATGACACCAAGATGTGTGGTGTGGTTGACACGATGTCAGGAATAAAAGCCATCTAGAGGGACCTTGACAGACTGGAGAGGTGGGCCTATGCCAACCTAATGAATTTTAAAAAGGCCAACTGCAAGGTTCTGCACATAGGTCAGGGCAATCTCAATCACAAACGGGCTGAGCAGAGAATGGATTGAAAAGAGCCTTGGGGGAAAAGACTCGGAGGCTTCACATGAGCCATCAATGTGTGCCTGCAAGCAAGAAAACCAATCTTATCCTGGGTTGCATCAAAAGAAGTGTGATCAGCAGGTCACGGGAGGTGGTTCTTCCCCTCTATTCGGTTGTCATGAAATGTCACCTGGAGTACTGAGTCCAGTTCTAAGGCCTCCAACACCAGAAGGATGGCTTCATAGCCATGGGAGCGAGGAGGGCCGCAAGGTTGATCAGAGGTTGGAAAACATCTCCTGTGAAGTCAGGCTGACAGAGATGGGGTTGTTCAGCCTGGAGAAGATGAGGCTTTGAGCAGACCTTATAGTAGCCTTGCAGCCATCCTGAAGGAGGCCTAAAAATAAGCTGGAGACTTTTTACAAGGCTACATAGTGATAGAAAAAAGGCTAACATTTTCAAGCTGAAAGAGGGTAGATTTAGATTATATATTAGGAAAAAGATCTTTACTATGATGGTGGCAAGACACTGGAACAGGTTGCCCAGGGAAGTTGTGGATGCCTCCTTCCTGGAAGTTTTCAGTCAGGTTGGACAGGGCTTTGGAAGGTGTTGCTGCCCATGGCAGGGGTTTGGAACTAGATGATCTTTAAGGTCCCTTCCAACACAATGCACTCTGTGATTTCCCTGAAGTGGTGTCAAATGAGGAGATAATTATTAACATGCACTGAACTGCAATGGCTCATGGCTACTGAAGAGTTAGACCCTCATTTTGTGAGTGGGACAAATTTAGATGAGACAGAATTAGAGATGGACAATTCTTCATGGCATTTACCCAGATTTAGATGATTCTATATATGGGAATTGGTAACTTTGCAGTTTGTGAAATATTTGTATTTATGGTATGCCATCATTACAGAAGAATGAGGCATATGTGACAATTTCTTTAAAAAATAAAATTCCCAGGGAAAGTGAGTGTGGCAGAAAGCCAAGAAATATCCTAAGATCGGTTGACTAGTAGGACCACCTATGAGCTTGAGTCTTTTCTCACAATAACCCCAAAGTTGGGTAACCTAATCGTCTCAGTTTCTTGACTTTTTTTGTTGTTGTTGTTGTTGTTATCCTGCGTGTGGTTTTGTTGTTTGGTTTGGTTTTGTTTGTTGTTAGTTTGTTTGTTTTTTCGAATACATCATAAACTGATTTGCTGTCATCACCAAGGCCAGGTTCAACAAATGTTGTTTGAACCCAATAAAATAAACCACATTTTAAAGTAGGCAACATTTCTGTAAGTGTTTAATAGAGAAAAAGACCCTCCAATTAGCCTAAGTATATTTAAATTCATAGAGCACACCTTTGTTAATTTCTTAATAGCAGTTGGCTCTCTGCACACTGCAGGTGCTGTATCAGCCCAGAGCTGGATCTCACATACTGTCAGGAACATGCTTATGAGCCAAAGTTAGTTGCCAACTTGGCACCCAGAAGACAAGTGTGACTGTTCTCTGTGTTTCTCATAGTGACAGATGCACACTGCTGCAGTCACAGGGGTCTGGCACAAGAGGAAATGAACATTTTGGACTGCTAGAGGCCAAAACACTGTGCACACTTAACACTGGCACCAGTTGTCAAAAGAAAAGAGCTTTCTCAGTCCAGATAGCAGTTAACCATATTTACACATTCTTTTTAATCAGTTAATCTTATGCTAATCCATGAAACCCAGGCCCTTTATACAATAAAAGTACTATAATTTTCTTTCTGGATTATGCCAACCATTCCTTTAATTAGTGCTAAGAGCTGATATAAAATAGTAATAATAATAATTTGATATAAAATAGTAATAATAATAATTAAAAGAGTAATATTAGACACTTCTAACTGTCATCTCAATAAGCCAGCAAAGACTCCTGTGTGGAACATAGATCAGTCATGGGGAAATGCTGAGCACCAGCACAGATGAGCTATGTGTTGCATGTACACAATACAACACTATTTTGTCTGCAGGGATGTACCTTCTTTGTGTACATGTGCTATGCCACTCAGAGGAATTTTGTTGTTGGTTTCAACGAGATTAAAATGGGATTCAAGTCTACCACTTGCTGATGTTAGCAGCAAGTTTTACACATCGTCAGGATAGAAAAATGGTTTTGGGTTTTGTTTTTTTTTCTGTTTTGAGGACCAAGGATTGAGACCATTAAAAAAAATATCAGACTTGAAGAACAGCCTAGCACTCTTTACTTTAGTAAAGGTAAGGTAGTAAAGTAAAGGTGCCTCAGGAACATACATTTTTATATTCACAACTACAACTCCACTTAAACATCTAACTCTGGAGACACCTACAGCCTTTGTTCACTTAAATATTAACCTCAATTCACACTTCAGCTCTCACGAGTTAACCTTCCCACTATAACCCCAGCTCCAAATTTCCCATGAAGTATGCTTGTCTCCAGAATTTAGGCTCTTATGCATTAATAACTCTCCAAACAACAGATTTGTGCTATGCTAAAAAGGAATTCAAGATGCATTTAAAAAAAGCTTTGTTAAAGGAGTAGTCTTGAAGCTATTTGACTTGGTAGAGAATAACTAATGATTCGATGAACTGAGAGAGTCAAAGAGACATGAGTTGCCTTGACTGTCTCATCATGTGAACATTTTTTAATCAAAGTCAATGACCTTAAGTGAATTAAAATATATTGTACACGGACAGTAGTGTGCCAGCAGCTTCTGAAGAGTCAGTGTGTTAGGATCCTTTCACGTTGTCTTTCTGTTAGCTAATAGGACTCTGGCTAATGGCAAAAGCTACCTCATCTATGGGAAGCATGTCATACTCATGTATGACAGGTCCTCAGCAGCCCAATGGTGAGTTGCACTACAAGTTTTCTGGAAGTCTGCAACTCTGTGCATAATAGACACTCAAATAGATGCCTGGTACAGTCTGCCATAATGGATTTACCTTTTCCCAGAGATTCAGATTGCTAAGAATTAGCTTAGGAAAAATGAAAGGCTTGAAGAACAAATATTTTTGTAAAACAATCACAATAATGCAATGGCAGTTAGAAACACATGATTAAGATTAATTTAAACTTTTAAACATTTTGGTTTCCTAGTATAACATCTTGATATGTTTTTGAGGCTGTACCACTAGCTATAGAAGTCATACCAAGCTGGAATGTCCTTAATAGTTCTAAGTATTTCCTACTCTCATTGTGGGAGAAAACTACCTCATAGAAACAACCTGGGTGATAAGCCCCTGCTTTGTCTCAAAAAGCCACTACATACTTCACAAGACATAGGGCAAAGTAGACCTCTTATTGGGCAGTGGTAGAACACATGGCAGTGAAAAGGATTCTGTTATTTCCTTTTTCCCCTTCACTACTGCTCAAGGACTCTTCGAATTTCATTTTATATCTTAATTAGACTTATCTGGGCATCTGGTCTGAGGCTATTTTCCTTCACATACAGGCCACATAAAACAGCAGTATAAATTCACAAATTAGATATCTTGAGAAATATTTTCAAGCTTCTTAAAGCTCTGGGGATGTTTACATGAGGATTGAAAACAAAAAAAAATTATGTGAGAAAGGGTGTTCCAAGTCTGACTCCTTTGCTAATCTAGGGAAATCCTTAGGCCAGAAGATGGTTTCAGTGATCTGTAGGATTAAGAGTGGTACAGATTTATTCCATGCTCACACAAGGGGGGAGTAATAAGTACTGAAGTTTTATGTTCTAGACAAATGGTCTGTGTGATGGGTTGGGAACTAGCTGACAGGCAGCACTCAGAGGGTGGTGGTAAATACATCTTTTCCAAATTGGCAACTAGTCACAAGTGGGGTTCCCGAGGGATCTATATTAGGCCCAACTGTGTTTCATATTTTCACAAGTGATATGGATGTTGGAATCATGTGCATACTGATGAAGTTTGAGGATGATACTGAGTTGAGTGGGGAAGTGAAGATTTCAGGAAGTAGTGTTGCCCTGCAGGAAATCCTGAATAGGCTGGAAGAGTGGGCTAAGAAGAAACTTATGAAGTTCAACGGGGACAAGTGTAAGCTCTTGCCCCTGAAAAGCCTAATCCAGGAGTATGGTATAGGCTGGGACATGCCTGGTTTCTAAAAAATAGCTCTGCAGAAAGGGATCTGAGGTCCTGGTGGACAACAGTGAACAGTGTGATACTGCCACAAAGGAAGCCAACAGGTTGCTAGATTGCATCAACATAAGCATCACCAGCAGACACAGAGAAGTTATCATCCCACTCTGTTCAGTCTCTCCCATAATACTGTGTTCAGTTCTGCACAAAAATGGTATGGACAGGTTGGAGACAGTACTGAGAAGGACCAAAAATATAATCAAAAGTCTGGGAAACATGCCATATAAGGAAAGGCTGAGACAAATTAGTTTGTTCAGACTTGAGAAAAGAAGGCTTAGGGGAGACCATGTTCCTGTAATTAAAGGATGACTACACAGAAGATAGAGATCCCCTTTTTACATGGAGTGACATGGAAAAGAAGAAGGCTTGTAGATGCAAGTTAATCCTGGGGAGATTCCAGCTGGTCACAGGAGGAAATTATTTAATCAGAACAATCAGTCATTGGAATAATATCCCCAGGGAAGTGGGCGATTCCCCAACATTGGACACTTAAGGGTCAGGCTGTCTAGATCTTGTCTAGATCATGTTTTTGCCAAAAAAACATTGGACCAGATAATCCTTGAGGTCCCTTCCAACTTAGTATTCTATGATTCTGTGATAACTATTCATTCGTCACAATCAAATGCCCAAACACTCTTAACTATTTAATAAAAGCAGTCTGACTGGTAGCATTAAAAGTGAATACTTAATTCCTTTAGAAAACACAGAGACAAGCAAACTTCAAGTGTCTGTTCCAGAACAGATGAAGGCTCTGATTCCCAAGATGACACTAGCATTCCCTTAAAACTAGGAAGGAGCACTACATGACAGGAAGAAATATCATTTAGGGCATATTAGTTTCTGCAAGATTTGCCACTGCTGTAGTCAATTTGGGAGGCTCTACAGAGGGATATAGACAGTTGATTGATGGGCCAAGGATAATTGCGTAAGTTTCAATAAGGCCAAATGTCAGCTCCTGCAGTTTGGCCGCAACAATCCCTAGCAGTGCTACAGGCTTGGGCAGGAGTGGTTGGAGCTTACTGGAAGAAATGGATTTTAAGACGCGGATTTACAGCCAGCTGAACGTAAGGCAGCAGTTTTCCCAGGTGGCCAAGAGGGCGTGTATAAGAAATAGTGTGGCCAGAAGGACCAGTGAGACAATCTTACCCCTGTACTTGGTTGGCACTGGTAAATGCGCACCACGAGTAATGGGTTTAGTTCTGTGCTCCTCACTACAAGAAAGGACATTGAGCTACTATTGAGCTATTCGAGTTTGTCCAAAGATGGGCAACAAAGCTGGTGAAGGGTCTGGAGCACAAGTATTGTGAGGAGTGACTGAAAGAGCTGGGGTTGTTTAGCCTGGACAAAAGGAGGCTGTGGGGAGATCTTATGGCTGTCTGCAACTGCCTTGAAGGAGGTTGTAAAGAGGTGGGAGTTAATCTGTTCAATGAAGTTATGAATGATAGGACAAGAAGTAATAGGCTCAAGTTGCACCACAGGAGGTTTAGATTGGATGTTAGGGAAGATTTCTTCACTGAAAGGCTTATCAGACATTGGAACAGGCTGCCCAGGGCAGTGGCAGGGTCCCTATCCCTGGAGGTACGTAAGAGTTTTATTACACAGACATAGCACTTCAGGATGTAGCTTAGTTAAGGTCTTGTCAGTATTAGGTTCAAGGTTGGACTCAATGATCCTACTTTGATCCAAAATAATACACAGGGAATCCACTAACTCACTTTTAACTATCGTAAAAGTAATCTAGAAATTTGAAGTTACTGCAAAAGTCTGTAATGCTCAAGTTCTTGTGTGAATGTATCCCCATGTAATTGGTATCATGAGACAGCAAAGCAGGAGTCAAGAGCTGTTCCTGAGATTTTTGAAAAAAAAAAAAAGGCGAATAGTAAAGAAGCTCAGCTCATTATTATTTCATCTTTCAATGCCATCAAAATTTTATTTTCATGCCAAAGAAAAACTCAGCCCACTCAAAAGTAACTACATGGGACAGAGATCTGTCATATCCAATTATCATAATTTTTCATGCATTCAAGTCTCCAGCTTTGCAATGATTTGAACAGAATGGTCAGTAATTCTGACATAATCTATTCAACCACATTCTATTCAGTGATCTGAATCAGTGATTCTCCACCCTGCTGAGGCTGAGCTAGAGAGTTCTAATCAGTAAATTGTCAAAATCTGTGGCTGATTTCACTCATGGTACTTCTCTTTCTTTTCATGTGCACTACTGCTAAAATCTGAGATGTTTAAGTTGAAAGTTATTTTTCATAAAATGTTGGTATGCCTAGGTTACAGAATTGTACTGTAAAATTTCAAATGTGGTTGCATTATTGTAATTTGCTATAACATAAGCAGGATAAAGTGGTTGGTGATCACTTACATATGCAAAAGTAAAGGATATTGACCTGTTGAAGACAGGTAGGGTAAATATGGTATAAGCCCTTAGTATAAGCACTGCTAGTTTTCCTCAAGAATATGAAACTGTAACTTTGCCAAAACATAAAATTTGGTCTTAATGCTGAGCTTAAGTAAAAAACTTTTATTGAGCAAATTAAATGGCTTAATCAGACTTGACAATAATCAAAGAAAATCTAGAGAAGCAAGAGCTAACAGATGTCATTGGATTTTATGACTCTGGATTTAAAATATTTAAAAAGGACATAAGTGTAAGAAAATTTTAAAAATGTTTTTGGTTAGCAGGTTTCAAATAGCTTATGTTATTCTCTAGGGATTTCACTGGTTTGGAGTAAAATTCATTACTATTGATGAGCTTACAAATGTAAAAATTATCTGTCTAGCAGAATCCAGCAATTTTTTTTTCAAAGACGTACCCAGAAAAAGGAAGACTATTGGAAGACCTTTATGTTTTATCTGAATTTTGCTTTAAGTCATAGAGGTAGCTAAAGACTGACATTCTGTAAGAATGAAAAAAATTTAACAGGAGGCTGGGTTGTTCAAATCCTCTGAGAAAATTTCCTCCTGTTTCCTCCTCCTGTTTGCAGACTTCTGATTTGGTCGAACTCCCTGTCACCCAAAATGTCAAGTGGCCACATTTTTTTAATACTAAGATGTGGAACATCTCTAGCTGTTGTTCTATTGATCTACAATAACCTGTCCACAAAGTTATCCGGACAACTTTGAGCTTATATATATACCTTGCAGACTGATCATTTCATGTTCATTTTTCTGAGGTTTTTTTTGTCCTCTACACAGAATTATTGTGCCTGTATTGATTGTAGAATTATATATGAGTGGGTAGGTTTTAGCATATTAAGTGTATGCAGTACTCATTACTGGGGATGTATTATGGGAGAAGTGATACTGTTTTGTTTTCTGTCTCAGTTGATTTAAAAGTTATTTAGAAGAATAATCAACAATAAATAATTAATAATTTTTTGTATCCATAGCTGTATATACATTCTTAAAAAGTTCAGAGGTCCCTACAAATGCTTATGAACACCAGGTACAAAGGCTGAGTAAAGAAAAAAACTAAATTTAGGAAAAAAACCAAACCAAACCAAAACACAAACACCACAGCAACAAAATCATCTGTCTGAAATTTGAGTGAACATTAATGAAGATTTTTTACATCAGTGTTCAGCTAGCTACCTTCAGCATCTTTAAGAAATCAGATTTACCCTTATACTTTTGTGTTCTAATTTGAATAACACCAGAAGACAAAGTAAATCTAGCATCATTGTATTCAAGGACACCATCTTTTAACAGTTCTCTATCAAACAGTCTCTGTCTAGATGTACTGTTCTAAACACAATTTAATTAAAATTCTGCTTCACTCTCAAGATCCAAAAGAGGGAATGGAAAAGAAAGGAGAAGAAAATCGTTAGGAACATGAACTGATAAAAAGAATTGCTGAGCAAAACCTTACTCTCTCACAGATGTATACCTAAACACAGAAAAGCAGTGCATTTGGTGATGCTGGAAATATGGTGATGATGACATGCCCTGCAGCTTTTTGTTAATGAGAACATCTATCAATATTTCTGTCAGTCATGAAGTGTGTTATTGATAAAAATATTTAAACAACAGATAAGAGCATAGTAAGTAATAGCTGCATAGCATCTGCTGCTCCCCTGTAACAAGCTGTGATGGTGTCAAAAGCAGAAAAACCTTCAGCCTGACAGCAGAATGTCTTATTGACTATTATTAACTTTATCATCATCATCATCAGCAGTTGTGAGTTAATTTACTGAATGGATGCAAATTCAGTGAATTTCATGAATGCAAATTTTTTACATTGCAGACAATTACATTCAGGCTGAATTTTTTTTGTATTTTTCCTACTTTAGTGAAGTATTAATGCATCATACAACAAGGTAACCAGAACACTCATGTTTAAACATGTGCTTAAGTTAGTACCAGAAGAGTGCCTTGGGCATAAGCTATTTAGCTCTTCTTCAGTAATCTCAAAATTGTCCTCAGGAAGATAAAGTGAAATAACTATATTTTAAAGTCCACTGAATGTCAAGTAAAGAACTACTATATTATTTGACAGCTGTCCCTGTTGCCACCTTAGTAACTGCTGGAGACCTTCAAAGAACAAAATAAATATTCGATCAATATAACAGTGTTCCAAGATGCCACCTTTTGGAGGTCCATTTACTCATAATGTACTGCAGAAAAAGGCAAAAGGAATTTATTTTAAATATTTCCATCATGGACCTTTGTGGCACATTACCATTTTAGGACAACCATTCAGGTCAGTGCAAGGATTTTTGGAACTATATTTTTCAAAGATTACCAAGTAAATTAATTGATGATTTGCAAATACAAGAGTTTTAAGAAGATGTAACCAGTATTTACTCTCTCACATATAAACATGGTGAACACCTGCACACATTTATTGTTGGGAGCTTGTTGCTGCACTGACTTTATATTCACTGCATAAGCCTGCCACCAGTAGTGTTAATTTCCTGGACATGATATTCCCCCTGTTCTGCCAGCATTGGCAGAGTTGTAAAACATATACTGAAGTTAAATGACTTTATGAAGCTCTGGCATTTCAGTTTTTTATCTGGAAGCAGCAAAGATAGCAAACAATTCTGAAAGTGATGATCAGTCTAGAGCAGACTGTAGAAGCAGAAAAGAGCTAGGTCCATGTGATAGATAATAAGCTCAGCAACACACAAAAGTTCTGCCAGGCAACCTTCAGGAATAAAGAGGAGGAAAACAATCTCCAGTAGTACGTAAGGGAAAACTAAAACCTCACATTGAAGTTGAAGGTTTCCATGTTTAACCCTACAGAAAAAAATAAATCTTGAAATAAATTTATGTTTAAAATCTTTAAAAGGAAGGACACCTGTTGACCTCTACTTCAATATCTATTGTTTCTTCCTCGTGATGTCTTCAAACTTACATTCGCCTTTTTAGAAAGCCAGCCTCTCCATTAGGCCCCAAGATTCAGGCCACTTCACAAACATAAAAAAATTCTAATGAAAGCAATGCAAAGTTGGAATTTTCTTCCTGGCCTTTTAACTAGATTTGTAGAGTAATTAAGATAAAATGTAAATTATTTCATAGTTTGCTCAGAATGCATTTTGTGCTCTTTAAAGGCTTCTTCCCACAAGATGCATAAATTAATTAATGATAGACCAGGAAAAACAAACAAACAAACAAAAAACAGCAAACCAAAACCAAAAAACCCCCACAAAAATAACATCTTGCCAGTGGCAGCAAATGGAACAGTATAAAAGAGAAAATAAAAATAAAGCATACAATGGATTCTCGTTTTCCATTTCGACATTTAGTAATAATCAAGTTTTGCTTGCTTTAAGATTTTTTTTTTGAGAATGCTTCTTGAGAAATAGAACTTCCATAATCTTCACAGCTCTTCATCTAGCTCTGTATGATTTTAGCGTGTTTAAAACTAAAACTATTATATATGAAGCCAGCAACACAAACTACACTATGTACTTTACAAAGGAAAGCTATGTTCATGTTTTACCCAGGTCTTTTAAGATCAATTCTCTCTGCAATCCATCTGTACAAGAAAAGGGAGAAGGGGAGAGGACAAGCAATTAACTCAGTTCCCTTTTATCCCAAAATCGGATAACTTTTCATATGCCAACCTCCAACCTAACCACCTTTTATCTATTTTCTTCCAAAAATACCACAACACTGAAGCTTAGAAAAATCCTACTGAAAACTCCTTTCTGAATTTAGCATTTACTTAGCTCTGCAAGCCTGAGGACTTTTAAACTCATATACAACTGAGCTGTTCACCTAATGTTCTTCATCTCCTGATTTTCAAAAAAATATTTCATTCCACAGACTTATTTATTTTGAAAACTTTACCTTCACTGATGGCTGAATGATGTTTCTCTTCTTGCCTTTCCACTCACAGTTATGACACAACCTTTTCTTCCTTACATTGTTCCAACAAAACCTCTGGTTTTGCTCCACATTTCCTTCTAAACTATTATCACTCCTGTTCATCAGCTTGAAATGCAGGATGGAAGATTATGACCACTGTGCAACCATGTCTGGGTATCTAGGGGAGGGAAAATGTGAATCTGAAATCTTTCCTATAGCACTAGCAAATAAAACTGCAGACTGAGACAAAAAATTTTGTCATAGATTTTGAAGCTTGGGACCCTATCCAGCATGAGTGTTTTCTAAGCAAATCATCATCACTTTGGTTCTTTTACACAGCAGAACCCCACATACCATATAAGCAGATCATTTACTCCCACACCATTTTCAAAAGGACCCTGCACACAGACGAATTGCTTCATAAATACTGCAAACACCATCCTTCATTTGCACTTACTATATTATGGATGTTAGAAGCAACTGAGATTTTAATTCCACCACCTTGTGTTTTGCTCTTAATCATTTTCTAAATCTTTGAATTGTCTGTCTAGGTTGAGTCAGAACTTTCTAATTTAGGCAAGACACACCCATGGAGTAGTATTTAATTTAGTCTCATCTGTATGTTACACAGGCTAAAACCAATTCTTCTTGCGGTAATACTATTGCCATTTAGATGTAGACACTCCAATTTTAGGGATGTCAGCTAAATATGAAATACAAAGCCTCCTGCTCTTCTGGCTTCCTCTTGTCCTTTTGCTGACAGGTATGAAATTTGAACCTGTCAGTTCTTACAGCACTCTATTTTTTCTAGTATTTCATAGGGTTTATTGATACTTTATATGTCAGTGTGTTGGCTGCATTGTAACAGAATTTAACTGAAGGCTCACTTAAACCTATACAAATTTCATCCTGCTGTCTCTGAAAGAATTTCTCTAGTTCTTCTTGTCTTGTGCTTTTCCGGTGTATTCGAATATAGAAAATTCTAAAAAAAGCCCAAAAAGTTTTTCTAACATTAACTGAAACTATAGTATAATGCAAAAGGCAGATAGGTATAGTAACTCACTCAACAGCTCATGCACTATTGAATTTCCACAATAATAACAAAAAAGCATAAGGACCCTACAAAATGCTTTTCAAAATGATACAGAGATAATAGGCTGTGGTTGGTTATGTTTCATCACAATAGTTTTTAAGGAGGAAAGTACACAGACAAACTCATAGAACTCTATCATATAAACAGTCTTTTCTTCTGCTGATGCTCTTTTTGGTCTGCATGGCCAGCAAGGATTTTGACACAACCTCCCGTAACTTCCTCATCGGCAAGTACAGGAAGTATGGATAGATGTGGGGACAGTGAGGTGGTTTGAGAACTGTCTGAATGGCAGAACTCAGAGCTTTGTGATCAACAGTGCAGGGCTGAGTTGGATGCCTGTAGCTAATGGTGTTCCCCAGGGGTCAGTAATGAGTCCAGTCTTGTTCAACATAGTAATTAGTGATCTGGATGAAGGGATGGTGTGTACTGTCAGCAAGTTTGCTAACAATACAAAACTGGGAGGAGTGGCTGGTACACCAGAAGTCTGTGTTGCCATTCAGCAGTACCTGGAAGTTCAACAAAGGCAAGATAGGGTCCTTCACCTAGGGAGGAATAACCCCATTCACCCATTAAGGTTAGAAGTTGACCTGCTGGAAGGCATCTCTGTGGAGAAAGAGTCTTGGTGGGCAACAAGTTAACCATGAGCCAGCAATGTGCCCTTGTGTACAAGAAGATCAATGGCATCCTGGGGTGCATTTGTAAGAAAGCCCAGGCTGGACTCCTGGAGTCAGCAGCAGTTGGGAGCTGGAGGCAGGAACACACAGATTCAGGCTGGCACGGATCAGGACCACAGGCAGAGGAACGGATGGAATCCTCCCAGGATGCCAAAGCAAACAGAGAACAGGTGAATAAGGGTGAAGAGGGAGGTGAGGAAGGCTTGACTCTTGTGATCCCTCAAATTTATACTGAGTATGACGCATATTGGATGGAATACTCTGGTCACTTTTGTTCATTTTTCTTGTCTGCTCCTCCCTAAAGGAGGGTTGCAATTTCAGTTGATAAATGTGTATATGTTATTAACATATTCCTCATAACAAAGCAGTGGCCTTAGTTCTGCAGACCGTTCTCTAGCCATAATTATAAACATCGAACATTATCAGTCCTAGAAGCAGACACTGACTGAGAAGCTTGCTGTTAATTTCAGCAAGGGCAGCTACCTAAAAGAGACTTAGCTGAAAGCAAAATTACAAGACAGAAAATTAGCTCTATCCTGGCCGAAACCAGGACAGAAAGACATTTCTGATTCAGATAAACATATGCTGCCTGTTAATATTGAACCGTGAAAGGGTCCTGTATATGCATTTCTACAATTGTAGTCAGACAATTTGAAAGAACACAAATTTGCTAGTCTAATTTTGCTAATGTTGTTCTTCCAACCCTCAACACTGTGAAGTAACAATCTGCTTAATTATTCCTGATATTTCAACAGATTACTGTAATCAAACTATTTTGCAGCATCTCAGAAGCAAACAGGTTACTAGGGCTGAAACAGTTGTTTCATAACTTTTTTATAACTGATATAAATATCTTCTGATAAGAAAAATGTTTACAGAATGGATGAAATTGGGATAGTTCTGTAGTACAGAACCATTGCTTTTGAAAGTTAAAATATGAGAAGACATTGAATTGTATAATGATTTTTTGCTACTGTTTGGATTTTTGTGCTAAGCTAGTGTTTACTGAGGCATTTAATAAACTTTAAAATACTTTCAATAAATCAGAAACTTGTTTATTATAATGTCTGGCTCTGCTATAGAATTTCTAACAACAAAGCACAAATTCATAACTTTAGATTTACCCAAACAGTATCATTAAAGCTGCTGAAAGAAAGGAATCCCAATCCCTTGTAAATGTATTGGCCTCTGAACAAATGCTTAAACAACTGTTTGGGTATGATGGTACTGGCCACATCTCATGCGTGTTCTCTGTAACAAACCATGTCAGACAGATGTTGTTTGATTCCCCTTAAGACTGGAAGAGGAATGGTACAAAAGGCAGAAGGGAATACAACCTAACATTTCTATAGTTTCCAGTCTTCTGTCATACTGCTGGAGAAACAGAATATTTTACTTCTCTAAAAACAAAACCCAAATATTGCGAACATAGTTTATTGATTTTTTAACTGTAAGAGAAAAGAAAGAAGAACAGCCTAGCTTTATATTCCAAAAATTCAGAAAAGAAATGGAAAGTAACATATTTGCAATTAACATGATGCCATAAATGGTAACCACAAAAATCAAAGATAACTTTTTTCTTTTGCATACTAGCCTTCATATCTTTTTGATTATAGAAAAATGTGAAGACATTATTGGTCCATATTATCATAATATTCCTTTCTTGTATGGATCTTAGAAGTGTTAGGAAAATATCCAGACACTTTTCATTTTATGTTAATTTCATATTACTTGTTCACATCCTTCCGCTTTAGCCATTTTTACTATATTTGTCCATAGTTGCCAGATGGATAGATCAGATTTTTGTTTGGGGGAAGTGGAAGTAAGAGGATTTTTAGCTGTTTCTGAGGAAAAAAAAAAATAAATGCAGATTTCTACGCATAATGAAAGGTGGAGGTAAGGGTTTTCAAGTCAGACCTTGAACTATACAAGGGATGCCAAATCATTTTCAGAATAAGATAAATTTCTATCTGATCCTGAAAAATTATGTTCAATATAAACCCCTGAAATATGTGATATGACCTTCTCAGAAGGATATCACAGATGTTAGGTACTAAGTTCCAAAGACCTCAGAAGATGCCATCTGCACAGGGCGTGCTTTCTTCTTTTGCAGCTCCTGCCTTCAAATGAACAGCATATGGAACATCCCCACAGATTAGAATTATCATTCTTTCTCCAGCGTAACATGTCAACCTTGAAATTTTACATAGAGTTTACCTGGAAAGGCTGCCCCAAATGCTTTCCATTGAGGCCCATGACCAAGAACAGAGATAAGTGCCAACATAGGGTGATTAAGATCAAGACTGTTAAAGAGAAATAGGAAAAAATAATGGAGATCATGGAGTCATAGCATCATAGAATGGATAGGCTTGAAAGGTACCATAAAGATCACCTAGATCCAACCCTCCTGCCATGGGCAGGGACACCTCCCACTAAATAAGGTTGCTCAAGGCCCCATCCAGCCTGGCCTTGAACACTTCCAGGGAGGGGACAGCCACAACTTCCCTGGGCAACCTGTGCCAGTGTCTCACCACCCTCACAATCAAAAATTTCTTCCTAATAGTTAATCTAAATCTCCCCTCTTCAAGTACCCATTGACCCTTGTTCTCTTGCTACACATCTGTGCAAAAAGCCCTACCTCAGCGTTCTTGTAGGCCCCCTTCAGAGAATGGAAAGTTGCTATAAGGTCACCTCAGAGCCTCCTTTTCTCCAGGCTGAACAATCCCAACTTCCTCAGCCTGTCTTCATCTTCTTTGATAATTTTTGTGGCTCTCCTCTGGACATGCTCAAGGAGCTCTATGTTCTTCTTTTGTTGGGGACTCCAGAGACTGGGAACTCCTACGTGTGAGAAAGGAGACAGAAATGAGGAAGAATTGAGCGCTGGTGTGGAATATATCTTTGGTCCTTTGGGTTCAGCAGTACCAGCTGTGTTCCTTCCTGACTTCTTGTGCACCTGCACAATAGCAAAGCATGGGAAATTAAGAAATCCTTGATTTCTTAGCAACAACTAAACCCAAAAGTGTATTGCCAACATTTTTCTCATATCAAATCCCATACTAAATTGAAAACACAACATTATTCTAGCTACTGAAAAGAAAATTAACTCTATCCCAGCCCGAAACAGGACAGTACCTGTAAGAAGAAATCTATACAACAGGTGTAGAGGCTCTAAGCAAATGGATAAATTATCCCTAGTGTCACAGAAAGGAAATACATCCCTAGAAATTACCTACCTAAATAAATAAATACTGAGACTCAGAATTCAAATATTCAAAGCTTGCCTGAAAAAAACCACTTCTGTACTGTTATACAACAATCTGTATTTGAAGCATTACACAATAACTTTTTTTCACAGGGAAATTTCCTTCTGATATGGCAATTTTAATAATTTTGATACAGTTTTATGTGGGTGGTACTACTGTAGATATGGAACTACTTTCCTATTAAGATTAAAAGAACCTGGAGAATATTTTTAATAAAAATATGTGCCTTTACTTTCTTTCCCAATTTACAGAAGAAACACATCAATATTGATGAAATATCTGTTCTGGATGAATGATATTTTGCAAGGCATGCGGGTGCTTTTCCCTTGCACTTTTTCTTTGTGAATTCAAAACAGTGAAATTTTCAGTCAATTTTGATTCATCCTCAAAGATACAGCTTGTTAAATCTTGTCCTCATGCCAGTGGCATTTTGTAGACTTTGAAGCTGCTTTTTGAAGGACACTCTCTTCCAAACGAATAGAAGATCAAGAAGACAAAAAGATAAATGCATGTCACTATAATAGACAGTGAAATGTAATATTGACTATAAAACAAGAATAAAATCTAGCAGCAGTTGAAGCTATTAAAATACTATGGTTATCTTTAAATTTGTTAAAATAACACTCAAATCCATGAAACTGCTGCAATTAAATGCTTGCATTCTGAGGTTTTGAAAATTAAACTAGGTAATTCAAACTACTCGGGGTGGAATTCCTTTATTAAGTATCACTGAGTAATCCCCTGTGACTAACATCCATGTATGAAAAAATAAAGTAGTATGAAATAAGCACATATTGAAGAGTCCTCTGGAAGTCTTTATCCCTCACATCCTCTTTCTTTACTGTTGCAAAACCTCTGACCTCCTCATTTCCCTTTTCAGCATTCCCAATTTTAATCTTCCATTGTGAACCCTCTAAGTTCTGAGTGATAGTTAGCATAAGTAGAAAGAAAGAGGAAACTGAGGTGTGGAGGAAAGATTTATTAGGGCTAGAGGAGTATCTGAAACTCAAGGAAACTGAAGGTCAATTCCCTTTTCTAGGACAAATTTGATGTGTATGTCTTGGCCAACTCAGTATATTTATACATCTTTCTGCCATGTTTCCTACCTCACAGTGGTAATGCAGGCATAACAATGACATGATTCTCACTGGCATAGTGGTATGAGCTGTGAGATCTCAGCTTCCTGATGGACACACAATACCCTTCTTCTAGCTTCTAATTGTACATCCATCTCATTCTGAAGCTTTATTTTCTATGGCTTTGTACCAAAGAGAAAATGGGCCATGAAGATGGTCAGGCTGCTGGACCACCTCTCCTATGAAGACAAGCTGAAAGAGCTGGAGTTGCTCAGCCTGGAGAAGAGAAGGCTCTGGGTAGACCTTAGAGCAGCCTTCCAGTATCTGGAAGGGGACTATAGGAAAGCTAGGAAATAATTTTCCACAAAGGCACGCAGCAATAGGGCAATGGCTTTAAACTGAAAGATTTAGATCAGGTATTAGGAAGAAATTATTGACTGTGAGGGTGCTGAGATGGTGGAGCAGGTTGCCCAGGGAAACTGTGGATACCCCATCCCTGGCAGTGTTCAAGGCCAGGTTGTATGGAGCTTTGAGCAACTTAGTCTAGTGGGGGGTTTCCCTGCCCATACAGGGGGTTGGTTCTAAATCTTTAAGGTACTTTCCTATCCCAAGCATTTCTAGTATTCTATGACTTTATATAAAATAAACAAAAAAAAACAACCAAACAAAAAAACCCCAACCAAAGCAAACAACAAACAAACAAACAAGGAAACCAAAAACCCAAAACACAACCCCCCCCCCCCAAAACCCATCATTCAAACCTAACCCACACATTTAATAGTAAAGAACAAATGTGATGTGCTCTCTGGGATTATCTGTATATGTTCCTTATGCTTTGAATGCTTGTGACATTTTGACTAAACTGTGCATTAAACTGACATACACCATGGGCAATAATGGATTGTTTGGCATCTGCAATGCAGGTAGGAAATCAGATCCATGGCGTCAATTAATTTTCATTTTCTCAGTCAACTGAAGAAAAAGCTGATATCATCTTCTTGTCTCCCAGAAGTAAAAGTTGGGCTGAGTACAACTTGAAAGCAGAGAAGCTCCTATTTCTTTACTCTGTGGCTTCTATTACCTTATTTTTTTTACATTTACATTATTCTATTACATTATTTTAATCAATGGCTAGAAATACTTCCTCTTACGACTGTTTACACTTTCTGTAATGATGAATTATGATCTTTAAGTTGCTTAAAATGTGGGATTTCTTTGAAATTTTGAGAGATAAAGCTGCCTATCAGCCTCTTAAAATTATTTGACATTTTCTTCATGAGCATATCTTTTAATCTGCTCATAAAATTTACAACAATTTAATTCCATGGCAAACTTTATTCTGTTTATATGGAGCAAGCATTATGAAGTACTCTAGGAATCCATATTTTGAAAAAAACAAATGATTTTACTTAAAATACATGATTTAAAAAAAAAATAATAATAAAAAAAATTATAATGGTGTGATGTGTGCTTTGAAAAAGAAGACAAGAGAGGTGAATTCTTGGTCCTGGAAGGCTTTCTATTGCATAAAGCATATATTGCAAAGACAGCTGCATCTTCTAGTGTTTGGAATTTTTACATAAACAAGAATTCGGAAATCATGAGGCAGGAATGCAGAAATGTGATTATTCACTCATCTTCTGCTCAGATATTGGCTAACATGCAGCTCATGCTAAGTGCTGATCTATATGCTGGGAGGAATGACATCAGGTCAGAGAGAGGGCAGCAAGTAGGCAGAACACGGTGAGGCTTAAGGTCATTATGCAGCCAATATCAACTGTAGATTGCTGTCTTCTGCAGCTATAAACCTTCCATATTGATTGGCAGTTTTTTTCAGAATCTTCTAACTAATCGAAAAAATACAGGCTGAGCTTCCAAACTGGAAGGTGTAAAGCCATCAGCTTATTCAAAATGTTTTTGAAGCAGATTCAGCAGCAGCTTCCCAGTGTGATACACCCACATCATGATGGGCAAGGAAGGATGAGCACTCACTCTCACCTTCAGCTCTGTAAATATTTTGCTTATAGGCATAGGAGATGCGAGTTGTGAGTTAGAGAACTTGTCTGTTAGTAACTTCATGAATTAAGTGAATTAGTGAGTTCACATATTATACAACTCTGTAGAAAGCGAATTGAGTTCATGTTTGTTTTCTTTCCTAATAAGATCACAGAAAGCTTAATTTACAAAATATATTGTTCTACAAAGTTAAGATCCAAAAGGACCATGACATAGGACATTACCTGTGGTCAGCTACACCACATGACTGGAGCTGATTTTCTTACAAAACAATACAATTAAACTGAAATCTTTAAATGTAAAACTTTGCTTGCAACACCTTTTCAAAGATGCTGCAGTTTTATTGGAAATCATATTCCTCCAGTACAGCTTTTCTAAAAATTAAATGAATTACCATCAGATGGAAGATATCTACACCGAATGGATCAACAAAATCTGAATAAAACGGAATATAAAATTGCAGTTGATAAATATGAATATGTTATTTAACAATGTGGAATGCAAAAGAGAAATAAGTGACATAGAGGAGAATAAGCTTCCTAATATAATGGTTATGACCTTTTCAGGGTTTAATGCTGGGCTAGCAATTAACTGTATGACAGATGCTCTCTATTAATCCCTCTCCCCTTCCTGATAAAGAAAGGAGAAAGAATAAGGGAGAGAGACTTAGGGGTTGGAAACTAAACTACCCAGCTTTAACTGTGCATTAGAGGCACATGGCTCTGTTACCATCATTATCTCCTGTTCTCTCAAGCAAATGTGTGTCAGGAAAAACAAACAAACAAACAAACAAAAAAACAACCCAGCACAGGGTGGTAAACAGAATACAAAGGGTAAGTGGACCAGAGCAGAGGGTTGGTAGAGTAATTCGAGGCTAGAGGGATAAGGGCAGGATGTGGGTAATTCTAGAGAGGACAAAAGAGAAACAAAGGAAGAAATGTTTTTTAATACTGAGTAAAGGAGGAGGTGAACTTGTCCCCAGAGAGTTACTTCTCTATGCCCACATAGAACCTATGTAATGCATCTCCTTGATGCTTCAGGTTTTCAGACTGATGCATAAATTGCCTTGATGCTAACTCTCAAATTCACAAAAGCTTAAAACACATATAAAATAAAGTTAACAGAGAACAGACTGAGAGATTGCTAGAAAACTTTCTCTCTTCCAAAAGCTCATAACATTCATTGTGGAAATTGCTTATGCAAAGATACTGTATTTTTTCTGTAGTGTTGAAGAGCTGTACACGATTCCTATTTCCATGAGTACCAATTGCATTATTCAGAAGTACCAATTTACCCATGGTTAAAGATGTTTAGACACTACTACATATCAATGTATTTCTGGATAAGAAACTATTTCTAGTGAAGGATATTAAGGAAAGCAATTGTCTCAGGTACTGATGAATCAACACAGAAGCCACCTAAGGTTTTTCAGAACACTTTGAATTTATAGAGCTATTCCTCATTTTGAGGTTTTTAATCCTACGAGGACAACACAGGAAATAGGATGAGAGCTGATTTTCAAACCAGCTGAGTCTTAGATTTTATTGTACTTGCACATATAAATAACCTACCCTCTTTTAGCTAGTTTTGCAGGAGCTGTTTGCATTGAGCTATTTGCTTCAATTAAATACTATTGTTTCTATTATTAAGAATTATTGCAGGTTGGTCTCCAAGCTTTCTATTAGGGTTAAAGCTTCATAATGTACACAGACAAGTATATTACTTGGGCTGAAAAGTTGCATATGTGACACAGCAGAGTTCTACACTTTGACCTAAATGAGAGGTAAGTTACTTCTTATTTATTATACCATTATTATATACCATATAATATATACCATTTATATACCATTTATTATACCACTTATACCATTTATTTTATAGCTCTAGTTCATTTGATACTCTAGGCAATGTATCAAGTATACAGATGGCCTCTGCACAAGACCTTACCTGTAATGAGTTGTGTGTAATTTGTGGCAATTTAAAAAAGGAGTAATAGAAGTCAGAAATAAGTGTGGCTACATTAACTTCTCCCACAGAAGCTGTTATCTAAGAATAGCTAAGGCAGTGATAGTAAAATAATAGGCACTGGAAATTTATGTCTCCATAATCTCTTAGTTAATAATTTTCTTACAACTCAGAAAGAAAACACTAAACAAACTCATAAACTTTATCACTAAAGATATCAACTGACAGATGGCAGAATTTAGAAGCATTCCATTTGATTTATCCAGCCACTGGAACCCAGCAGAGATCACTGAGCATAGATGTCCTGTTGCTGGATGAGATGCCTAATTATTATGCAGCTTTTCAACTCTCAGTTTGCTTGTTCAGTTCATTCACATAGTAATAGTGCTATTAGTGGAAAGTTAACCACTCAGACTGAATAAAGATTGAAAAGTATAGAGAGACCTGCACTGGGACACTTAATTCAAAGACAGTTGGGACTATTCAATGATAATGATGCTCAGTTTAAAATAATTATTTCTAATGTATGGTGCACAGGATTACTTCCCTCTTGAATTTCCTCCCCACACTGATTTAAAGCATGTGAGTATGTAAACTCCTGTTGTATCTGTCTGGAAGGACTAGTGCCATGCATTTATCTATTAGTGAAATTTAAACTTATATTATGGACTCATACTCAATTTTTCTCCCAGATGCAATTATTCCTGTCAAACATAACACCAAACAGTTTTAGTTTAGAGTTTAGAAGTACTTTTGGTAGGTTTATGAAGAAAGAGGAATTAATCTCTGAACAATTTGATGTGCCTCTCCACAAACTAAAACAGATATTACTTCTATGTTTTCCCAAAAATTCTGCAGCAGGGTAACACAACCAAATTTATTACATGAAGGAGGACATAAACACTCAGCTCTCCAAGGTTCCTCAGTGAAAAACAGCTTTTAACAGGTTTTTCTGAAGATAGTATCCAGGATCATGTGTGCACAAAAGACTTTTTCAGAAACAACATGTTACAACATGTTCTGTCCTGTTTGCATTGCAAATATCTTCCTCAATTGTGTGATAAGGCAAGATACTTGTATTAACAAAGGTGATGGTAACTAACAAGAATTATGGAGGGAAACCAAGGGTTAACATCACTTCCAACCAAGTATTTTAGTTGTTGATAAAGACTAATGATTAAGAACAGTGGAGTAGTACCTATTCTTAATAAAATTATTAAGTTTTTAAATAGAAAATTCTATAATTTATATAGGGCTATGCATTGTGAGACTTGATCAAAACATTTAAAATCATGTATTGTTTGTGTGTTGTAAGCACTCTTAGAAATTACGTAAATACCTAAGTTTGCACTGTTTTCATGGTGACTGAAATGGCAACTTACAAAGCAGTTGTTTGCTTACTAAGCCACAGCAATTATGAAAATAAATATTTCTCTAAGAAATCCTACAAATTTTGACTTAGGACATTCTGGAAAGATGAAAAAAGAAGTTCGAAGTGGAAACTGTAACTGTACTTGTATAGGGGTGAAAAAAAATGTTATTACCAGTCCATTTTAATAAAAGCATTGGAACACTTGTGATTTTAGACCCATTATGGAATAAATTCACAATTTTGAAGAAGCATCATGAAATGAACTTGTCAAATTCTCAAGGCCTCTCTAGCATATAGCACGTAGGGAAATTTGGTCCTTAAGTATTTCCTTGAAGAGACAGCTCATTAAAATGGAAAGTTGTGACACATAAGAACCAATAATACTATAGAGAGATTTTTGCATGCTTTTGTATAACTTTGCTCCCTTTAAAAGCAATAATGCAAACACAAACCAGATCCCTTGCTCTTTACACCTTTTAAAATAATCAGCTTACATTTGATTTAAACTTTTGCTCAATTAGCCTCACCTCCCACAACAGCTATCATAATAATCACTTTGTAATGTCATGACACATATGGGCATGACCAGAACTAATCATCTGCAGGCTGTCCCTGCTGCTGAGCTAAATGAATATGCTCTTCAAGACCTCTTCCTGCAAACATCTATGCTTTGTAAATCAGTGGGAACTGATTGAAACATTTTCCCTTCTCTTTTACAGAGATGCACCTGAAATCCAGAAACTGATTTCTGGAGGTCATAAAGCCTCCCCCCCTAGCCAAGTCCGACCCCCCC